>VIAB01003404.1:68825-92834 GCA_009801035.1 Oophaga pumilio
CACATGCACCATTGATCTAGTCTCGCTGGATACACTACGGTGGACAGACTTATTTTGCCATTAACCATACGTTTAAAGTTGACGAGGACCCTAGTTCTGGCTTGGGTCACTTGGCACTCTTTAAAATGTCAGTAGACTATAGAGGCGAGATTCCTCCTTTTTTTCCCTTATTTTACTGAAGGAATGGACACCTTTCTCCGAAAGCAGCAGTCAGTTATCCTGAGACGGGAATATTTGCTGCACGTGGCTAACTGTGCTGCGCTTTATATATTAATACCATCACCATTGATGGGCACTGTGATTCAGAGAATGGCGTGCGGCCTCTGAGTCTAAAAGGTCCTTGACATACTCGCATTATCAGAGTGGGCGTTTAGACAAAAGCTGGTTCAGCTTCTCTCTGACGCCACAGGAGGGAAAGAGTAATTTCCTTCCCCAGCAAAGGACTAGATGTCTTTTTTTTTTTTTTTTTTTTTTTTTAGTCATCATCAGGCACGATTCCGGGTTCTTTCATGGCAATTCTGGCCGAGTCAATGCATGTATTTCTTCCGGCTCGGTTCCTCTCGTGGGTACAGGAGTACCACATGTCTCGTTTAAAACCAACTAAGTTTAGTAGGACTGATCCAGGCAAACTAGATCTAGGGGACACAAGCCCCACATATTTTTGGAACGAACTGTGTTATCCGGTCTACTCCAGTAGGAATATAGCCAGAATTTTGGTATAACCAAAGTTCAAAATCACAATTTTCACCACAGCAGTATCAGTATACAGCAAAAGGTGAAAAAAATATAAAACGTAACTTTTAATATGTATTATTATTAAAAAAAGAGTGAGTCACCCAATAAAACAAACAAGACAATGCAATTATACAACCAGTTAGATAGCAGTATGTAATAAATAACTAAGAGTAGCAGAGTCTAGATAGGATACAATTTAGCCACCCTATTGGAAAACATTGGCAACGTGTTCCCAGAAACAGCAAATAGGTCACAGAGGGCCACTAATAAATATAGCCATAACTAGGAATGCACATATAAAATGCAAGACAGACAATATATACAATACGTCATGGTGAGAAAAAGCGACAATATATACAATACATCATGGTGAGAAAAAGAGATAAATTGGAACAATCTCACCGCAATCCAAATGGGTCCGGGAGCCTTTAACAGGAATCACATATGTAACCAATGGATCACTGAAGGAACGGGAGGACAATTCCCTGTCATTCCCTATGGGGCTGTCAATGAACTAACCCCGAGCTCCGGCCCTAACAAGGGCAGTCCACAACTAGCCCTAATGTTTCGTATACCCTGCACTTTCCCTATTGAGATGTCCCAACGTTTTTCCTCCAAGTACATTCATCAGGGGACTGACTTGTGATAAAGTGCTATAGTGCTAAGTAGATGGAGAGACAAAAAACCTAACTGCTCTCAATGCTGTCTGCATAGAGTTGCAGAGGTCTAAAAGGGCATTTAAATAGATCGCTGTGTAGGGCATCATTTCCTGTAACAAAATTGTCCAATGATATCACTTAATCATCTCATTACCTCATGCGTGGTGTAAACAAAGCTGCATGTTTCTGGTACCTCCTCACCAATAGAAAACATGAAGGGAGATCAGCTGACAGATGCTTGCAGCACTTACATGTATCCTCCGGTGGATGCGCACTATTCCGGCTCATGGATCGCACGCCAACAAAGATCGCACGGACCGGAAGTGAAGTCGCGTCACCCACGCCATGATTACGTCACTTCCGGGTACGGAGGGCTAGGCAAAACAAAGCAGAGTCACCGCCCGCAGGCAGTTAACCCCGCCCCTTCACCGCCTCAAGGGGCACACAGAAAATCACAGGAAAATGGAGAGGGGGAGGAGAGGGGACGCGTCGAAAATGACATAACATACCCGATCACTGCCTCTAGAAGTATGTGTGACGACACCAATTGTGATAGCTATTGTTAATCTACCATAATAAGGGGGAGGTATCAGAGAAACACAAGAAAATATATGGAGAATATATATGCAAATCCCAAAGGGGTGACAAATTAGGGTTTCAGACAGAAAAATAATAAATAATCTATGGGTCAAGAGTTGGAGAAATGCGAGCCAAAGAGATTTCAAATAAACACCCTCTGTGGTAATTTCTCTATGTATTTTCTTGTTTCTCTGATACCTCACCCTTATTATGGTAGATTAACAATAGCTATCACAATTGGTGTCGTCACATATACTTCTAGAGGCAGTGATCGGGTATGTTGTCATTTTCGACGCGCTATATTTGATTAGTGGCCCTCTGTGACCTATTTGCTGTTTCTGGGAACACGTTGCCACTGTTCTCCAATAGGGTGGCTACTTGTATCCTATCTAGACTCTGCTACTCTGTTATTCATTACATACTGCTATCTAACTAGTTGTATAATTGCATTGTCCTGTTTGTTTTATTGGGTAACTCACTCTTTTTTTAATAATACACGTTTCATATTTTTTTCACCTTTTTGCTGTCTACTCCAGTAGGGTAGCTGGATTTCTACTCCTATTTTCGTCTTATCTGACTCTGTCGTTCTTAGAATGGGCAACAGACTAGGTGTCTTCTGGATACTAGTTAGTTTTTCTTCTCTACCTCCGGCATGAAGAAAGTTAGAATGGACCTGTTTGTGGATCCATTTAAAAAAAAACAAAAAAAAACGGAACCGTAAGTCCCATATTGGATCTGAAACTTCTAAACAAGTTTGTCAAGGTCTGCCGTTGCCGGATGGAGTCTCTCCGTTTGGCCATTACTTTGAGGGGTAAAAAAGGGTAGTTTCTAGCATCCTTCGACATTTGGGATGCTTACATATTCCGATGTCTCCTCTCCGAAAATTCCTGCGCTTCGCCATTCGCGAACACCATTTTCAAGTCACGGCCCTTGCCTTTCGACCTCGCTGCCACTCCCAGAGTGTCCTCAAAGGTCATGGCGGTTGTCTTGTCCATCTTGCACTTTCGGGGCGTGGTCGTTCTGCCCTACTTGGACGATTTTCTAATCAAGGGTCTGTTTTTCCAGGACTGCTTGGAGTGCGTTCGTATCACTTGCGATACTCTCTCTTCTGGGCTAGCTTATAAACTTAAACAAGTCTTCCCCGTTTCAGTCCAGCAGATATCCCTTTACGGATGACCCTGGACAACTCCCGATGAGGGTTGGTAATTCTCCCTCCAGACAAGGTCCTAGCCTTTCAACAAGGATCCTGTGCACTTGGCCACTTATCCTCTCATTCCATCTGGTTTGTAATGAGGGTACTGTGAAAAATGGTGGCAGCAATGGAAGCTGTCTTTTTCGCTGAGCTGCATCTCCTTCCCCTGCGGCATGCTCTTCCAGCGGCTTTGGACAGGAATTCGTCTCCCTCAACTGCCGGTGCCGCTTGCTCATGCGGATCAGACAGCCCCTCAAGTTTTGGACATTGAGGTCTTCTCCCAATCATGGAAAATCCCTTCTCCCAGCTCAAGGGCTAGTGGTGTCTACCTACACCAGTCTCTTTGGCTGGGGAGCGGCCTTTCGTCATTACACCGCTCAGGGATGCGGGTCAACTAAGGAGTCAAGCCTCCCGATCAATGTCCTGAATATCTGAGTGATCTGGCTGGTCCTGCAGCAGTAGCAGTTCCTTATCTTCTGTCTGGTCAGCCCATCCGAATTCAATCGGACAACGCCACGGCTGTGGTATATATCAATCCTCAAAGTGGTAATCGCAGCAGGGCAGCCATGCGCGCGAGGTAGCCCGCATTTTCCGATGGGCAGAGAGGAGCCACTCTGTAATTTCTGGGGGACTCCGGATGTGGATCTGCTGGCTTCAAGAATTAACGCCAAGGCATCCAACTTCATAGTTTGATCTTTCAATCCAAAGTCTTCGGGGTGGACGCTCTGGTTACTCCGTGGCATCAATTTAGTTTTCCGTACTTGGTTCCCCCATTTTCTTTACTCCCAGGGTCATTAGGAAGATCAAGGCAGAGGGGGTTCCAGTAGTCCTAGTTGCCCTGGATGGTCATGCCTGGCGTGCTATGCAGAGTTAGGGCAGATCGTCGTCGTTGTCTCCTAGCAACTGCCAGATCATCCAGATCTACTCTACCAAAGTCCGATTTGCCACCAGAACTTGGGAACCATGTGTTTAACGGCTTGGCCATTGAAGCCTCGGTTTTAGCTCAAGCTAGGTTCTCTCAACAGGTGGTTTCCACCATGATTAATGCTCGGAAGCCTGCATCAGCTCGCATCTATCACCGCACCTGAAATCCTTTTTCGCATGGTGCAGGGACCACGGACGTCCTCCAATTTTGGAATTTCTCCAGACTGGTCTGGACTCTGGTATGGCGCTTAGCTTCCGCAAAGGCCAGATCTTGGCCTTATCTGTTTTTTATTCCAGCATAGGATTGTTTCCAAACTGCAAGTGAGGTTTTTTTATTCAGGGGGTCTTCCAGGTGGTACCCCCCTATAGAATGTCGTTAGAGGCCTGGGACCTTAATTTGGTCCTGGGTGCTCTTCAGGAGACTCCTTTCAAACCGTTGCAGGACGTATCGCTGACAATTCTGTCTTGGGAAGTCGCTTTCTTGTCGCAGTGTCGTTTATCAGACGAGTCTTGGAGCTGACCGCTCTGTCCTATAGAGCTTTGTTCCGTTTTCATCTTTTTTTGCCCAACGTGATCTCGTCTTTCCACCTTAATGAAGACATTGTCCTTCTCTCTTTTGGTCCAACACCATTATATTGGGTGGAAACAGTTCTTCACGCCCTGCATGTGGTAAGGGCTCTCAGAAGGTACGTCTTGAGGACGGCGCCCTTCCGTAAGTATCTTCAGGGTCACAATAGCCAGAGGGATTCACTGGGCTATTCAGGAGTCTTACCGCATCAGAGGTAAGCCTATCCCAGTGGGGATTAAATCTCTCTCTCTCTTCTTGAGTCTTCAGCATCAGGCGTCGGCAGAACAGGTCTGCAAAGCTGCGACTTGGTCCAGCCAGCTCACATTCTCAAAGCACTACAGTATTTACACTCAGACTCCTGCACATGCGCCCCTTGGCAGATGTATTCTGCAAGCGGTGGTGGCTCTTTAATTAGTTAGTACATGGGGTTTGATCTCTTATGTTGTTCCCCACCCAGGGACTGCTTTGGGACATCCCATGGTCTGTGTCCCCCCAATGAGGCGAAGGAGAAATAGGGATTTTTGTGTACTCGCCGTAAAATCCTTTTCTCCGAGCCAATCATTGGGGGACAAAGCACCCCACCCTGTTAGCCTTTCAGTTTGTTCTTTTCTTTTGTTTGACATGTTGTACTCTGATATGATATTAAAAATCTCCTACTGCTTTTTCACAGAACTGGTTCACTTGGAGCCAGCATGAGGGTGTATACTGCAGGGGAGGAGCTAACTTTTTGTCTCAACTTAGTGTCAGCCTCCTAGTGGCAGCAGCATTACACCCATGGCCTGGGTCCCCCAATGATTGGCTCGGAGAAAAGGATTTTACGGTGAGTACACAAAAATCTTTTTTTTTTTATCCGCTTTGCTGGCCATAAGAAATCTAATGTAGAAGCCTTAACCCCTTTACCACACCAAGCCTATTTTCACATTCCTGACCAGGCCAGATTTTCCAATTCTGACCAGTGTCACTTTACGTGGTAATAACTCTGAAAGGCTGCAACGGGTCACGCTGATTCTAAGATTTTTTTTTTCCCTTGACATATTACACTTCATGATAGTGGTAATGTTTTTTTCGATATGACTTGCAATTATTTGTTTAAAAAAAAAACGGAAATTTGTCAAATTTTTACCCATTTTCAAACTTTTTAATTTTTGTGCCCTTAAATCAGTTATGTCACATATAAAATAGTTAATAAATAACATTTCCCACATGTCAACTTTACATCAGCACAATTTTTGAAGCAGAATCTTTTATTTTTATTAGGAAGAGTTAAAAGTTGACCAGCGATTTCTCATTTGTGCAACAAAATTTACAAAACCATTTTTTTATTTTTTAGGGACCACCTAAAATTTTAAATGACTTTTATGTGACAAAAAATACCCAAAAGTGACATAAAAACTGCACCCCCTCAAGGTGCTCAAAACCACATTCAAGAAGTTTTACTTAACCCTTCAGGTGCTTCACTAAAATTAATGGAACATGAAGGAAAAAATAAACTTACTTTTTTTCACACACTTTACTGTAGACCCAAATTTCTTTATTTTTGCAAGGGAAACCGGAGAAAATCGACCCCAAAACTTATTGTGCAATTTTTCCTGAGCATGCCGATACCGCATATGTGGGGGAAAATCACTGTTTTGGCACACGGCAGGGCACGGAAGGGAAAAAGCGTCATTTGACTTTTTAAATGTAAAATTTACTGGAATAGCGGACGCCATGTTGCGTTTGGAGAGCCCCTGATGTCCCTAACCAGTGAAAACTGATCAAAAATTACTTCATTTTGGAAACTAGACCCCTCAGGGAACTTATCTAGATGTGCATTGAGCACCTTGAACCCCTACGTCATAAACTTTACAGAAGTTTATAATAGAGCTGTGAAAATAAAAAAAAAATCTAATTTTTCCCACAAAAATGTTATTTCCAAGGACGTCCCTTATGACAGCACGACAGGAGGTAGTCCTACTCTTCCTTCAGGTACTGGAAACACACGAGAGGTTAAAAGCCCCTCCTCTTCCTCACCCTCGGTGTTTTTCCTGTCCCTAAGGACAGGGCGCAGAGAGAGGAGGCACAGCAGCACAAAGCTTTACCTGGGAGCTCAGCGATTGGAGGGGATTTGATCTCTTCCCTTCCCTCTGTCAAGCGGTTCCATGCTGATACCTCACTGAGCAGGGGTCCATCAGCCAGTCTATAGAGCGGGATGTAGCTCCTGACTTTGCTGCTTCCCTCTGCGGAGGGCTCTTGTAGCCATGCTGCAACTGCCGGACAAACTTCTGGGTCGCACGCACATTCATGAGTTCCAGCGTGGAACACGTTTCCGGTCCGGGACGCCTTTTGATAACGAGCGTGCGTTCCAGTGTGGAAGGCATTTTTGGTTTAGCGGGATACCACCTGTCAGACGGTGCAGCGTACATTTCACCGTGGAACGCAAGGAAACGCAGTGGGGGAATTCTGAAATTCACCTGGACAAGGCAAGACCCTATAAAAGGGTGCTGTCAGAGGATGTGAGTGTGCACAATGTGAGCAATGGATACTAATCCTTCTCGCTCATAGGCACCAGCCGAACAGTCCCTGGGCAGTGTAAGTAATCCCCATAGCAGCCTTGGTCCATTTCCTTGAGTGTGAAACCCCATATTTAAAAGAGCACAATTCTCCTATCTTTTAAAATAGGACAGAGGGACTCCCTTAGTATCAGGATCATTTTCACTGAAAAAACCTAAGAGATGTCCGTTGTGCAACGCTAAACTGCCAGTCATATAAAAAGCAGTTATGTGCTGAATGCTTTGCAAAATTCCTCAAGGTCAGACAGTCGTCACTTTTAAATGACATGCGGTCCGTGAATAGTGAAGCAGTCTAGAGCACCGTCGCTAGTCTTGTGCCGTCACAGCCAGCTCTGAGTACTTCCTGTCACAAGAGAGCCAGATGGGAGACTGAAGCGTTTTTCAGAGGAGGTATACGCATATTATTCAGATCAGGACGTTGAAGGAGAGGAAGAAAGTATTACCCAGATAATTTTTTATTTTTTTTTCTTATCTGAGAATACGGACAAGCTTTTAAGAGCTGTACGGTGTACCATGAAGATTGAGGAGGCTCAGGTCCGACACATGATGCAAAACGAGATGTTTGGTGTGCTGAGAACACAGAGTAATAGTGTTTCCGGTTAACAAACATAAGAGCAATGATCCTAGAGGAATGGGAAGATACAGAAAAATGACTGGTCATTCCCAGGGATTTTAAAGCTAGTCTTCCGTTTGATCCAGAGGAAGTCCAGATTTGGGAGGATATTCCAAAGGTTGACATTCTCATCGCCAAACTGGCAAAGAAGACCTCAAAACCCTTTGAGGATTCTTTCTGCCTTTGTGATGCCAAGGACAGAAAGGCCGAGGGATTACTAAAAAGAAGTTGGGAATCTTCGGCTATCATCATTAAAGCTAACATTGCCACCACCTCGGTAGCAAGGTCCATGTGCATCTGCAATGATGAGCTGACAACCCAGTTAACCTCTCTGGGGGGGGTGTTGGATTCCCTCCTTTATGTTAAATATGGCAAGACAATTTATGATGGATGTCTCAGCTGATTCTGTAAGGTTTGCAGCCAGGAGTAATGTTATCTGACTCCGCACGACGGACCATCTGGCTTAAAACGTGGTCGGGGGACAGCCATTCAAAATAACAATCTCCGATATATCCCATTCTCAGACACTCATGTCTTCGGCCCACTTTTAGATGACGTTCTAGAACGGGCCTTTGACAAAGAGTTCCCAGAAGAAAAAAAAAAAAGTACCATTCCCTTTGTAGACCCGTCAGTCCCTCAAGCAGGATTACAGGTGGAAGGGGAATACTGTGGGGTAACTCCACCTTCCACAGTTTTCTTCTGTCACAATCGGGGAGAGAAGTGGGAGGGAGACATCAGTTTTTCTGAAAGGATGTCGGACCATTACAGACAACCAGTGGATCCTGTGAACCATGGGGGGGGGGTGTTGTACAGAACAGATTTTTCCCATCTCCCACCCCCCTCAACAGTATCGTGTCACTAGACCCTAGTCCCTCTCTGCCTCAAATAGGCTCTGGGGGGATATTAAGGTCCTTCTCAGATTAGGGGCAGTCAGTACCCCTTTCAGAGATGGGTCAGGGTCACTATTCCTCCCTTTTCTCCATTAAAAAAAAAGCCTTTGGGCAAATACGGGACCATTAAATATCTGAAACCCCTAAATGAATGGGTTGGGTACAAACAATTCAAGATGGAGACGGTAATATCAAGCATTCTGTTAATAGGGAGGGATTCCGTAATGTGCACGGTAGATTTGAGAAACGCATACTACCATGTGCCCATCCACCCCAACCACCAACGATTTTTGAGGTTTGCACTGAATCAGGGGTCAATCCACCATTTCCAATTCAGGTGTCTACTAGTGATTAGCGAGTATACTCGTTGCTCGGGTTTTCCCGAGCAGGCTCGGGTGATCTCCGAGTATTTGTAAGTGCTCGGAGATTTAGTTTCTGTTGCCGTAGCTGCATGATTTGCGGCTATTTGACAGCCTGAATACATGTGGGGATTACTTTAACAAACAGGCATTCCTCACATGTATTCAAGCTGTCCAGCAGCCATAAATCATGCAACTGCGGCAACAGAAACTAAATCTCCGAGCACTTTCAAATACTCGGAGACCACCCGATCACGCTCGGGAAAACCCTTGCAATGAGTATACTCGCTCATCACTAGTGTCTACCATTCAGCCTTTCCTCAGCACCTCATATCTTTACAAAGATAATGATGGAGGTGGCAGCCTTCCTGAGGAAAAAGGGAATTATTGTAATTCCTTATTTGGACGATTTATTCTAAGTGCATTTCCTCTTATACCAAGTGTCCTGAGGAAGATTCAGGAGGACTGAGCCACTGTAATATTTATGGCCCCCTTCTGGCCCAAAAGAAGTTGGTTCCCAATGTTGAGCCAAATAGCCCTGGAAGATCCAGTTTCACTACCGGACAGATACGACCTGCTGTCTGAGTCCACTCCTACATCAGGATACACACTTTCTACGCCTGGATCCTGAGAGTCTGATCCTAAGCTCCAAAAGACGATCTAACAGAGTAATAACTATGCAGGTATACAAAAACCCAGTAACTTCGGCCATCTATTAAAAAGGTATGGAAAAAATTCTGCTCATATGTATGGGAATCCATTACAGAATCATCCCTTCCATATATTCTTAAGATCCTAGAGTTCCTCCAGATAGGATTCGAGAACATTAAAGCCAAGCACGTTAAGGGTACAAAGCTCTGCCCTTATCACCTTTCTATATTTCCCACTAGCAGACCACCCCTGGATTACGAAATTTAATAGAGCTGTTACTCGGTTGAGACTCACAATCGGGAAGACTGTTTCACCATGGGACTTGAATCTAGTGCTAGGTGCCTTATGCAGACCCCCCTATGAACCACAGGAAGAGACTAGCATCAACTTTCTCTCCATGAAAACGGCGTTCTTGGTGGCAGTCACTTCTGCAAAATAGTTAGGAGATCCAGGTGTTGTCAGTAATGGATCCTTGTCTGAAAATCCTAGAGGACCAATTAATATTTAGACTCGACCCTTCTTTCCTGCCGAAGGTAGTATCTAAGGCAAATTTGAACCAGTAGATTTTGTCCTCTTTTTGTCAGCTTCCAAAAAATGAGAAGGAAAGATTATTCTACACTGGACATAAGAAGATCAGTGATGCTTTACGTGGAAGCTGCAGATTCCTGGAGACAGGACTCAAACCTGTTTTCTTTATTGCTTCATTGGGGGACACAGGTAACCATGGGTGTATGCTGCTGTTGCGAGGAGGCTGACACTATGCAAAAAAAGCAAAAGGTGGCTCCTCCCCCGGCATTATACACCCATTGACAGGCACTAAGTACCCCAGTTTGTGCTTTGTGTCTGTAGGAGGCGGACCTGGATCTCCCCAGATCCGCAACTAATCTGCCTTTGCTTTTCAGGTTTTGCTTTTTCTTTGTTTTTCAGATACAGCTATCAGGGAATCGGTGTAAATTCTCACCCTGCCTTCCCATATCTATGCGGCTGAGCGAGCAGTGTGGTGTCGTCCACACAGCAACTCTCAGTCCGCAGGCAGGAACCCTTCCCCTACCATCCTTGGGTGGTATGGGCTATTTGCGGTGGCTGGTCGTGCCAATTCCCCTCCTCACCCCTCTCCCTGGAGAGGGCTGAGAGGAAGACTGTGGTCAACAGCGGTGACTTCCCCCCTTCTGAAGGGGTTGACGCCGTCTTCTGCACTGTTCGGACACAGTGGGGGAGGAAGATACGGGTTCCCAGCGGCCTTCTACATCCGAGGGCCCCTGCGGTTACTCCTCCCCGGGACTACAGGACGGGTAAGAGGATCGTCGCTCCCTGCTACATGGAAATCTATGGGCCTGCGTTTCCCACCTCCTTCCCTTTAGCGCGCTCCTTTTTTATATGAAAAAAAAAATCCCCCCTCAGCATTCACTAGCGCACCTCACCACCTGGGACGGCCTCCCTCTCTGCGCTCACACCGCTACCGCAACGTCCCTGTTTGGGTCCCACGCTTGTCCCCACGGTGCTGTTTGATTTTCCTGACGGAGTCGCGGCCGCCGGCCACTCGTCTCTCACAGCAGCGCCATTTTCCTTCTCACAGGGGGCTTGCTCAGGCCATGCCCCCTGTGCAGCGTGCACTCTGTTGGCGCCCCCTTTTCACCCTATCCCACGCTTTTCCCTGCAGTGCTGTTAGTTTTTCCCGACAGGGTCGCGGTCGCCGGCCGCTCGTCTCTTACAGCAGCGCCATTTTCCTTTCTCCTCACAGGGGGCTTACTTCGGCCACGCCCCCTGTGCAGCGCGTGCTCTGTTGGCGCCCTTTTTCACCCTATCTCTTGGGCACTTTCGTTTCTAGCACTGTACTGCCCCATCTGACCGCGCCTCCCTCCTCCTCTTAACCTATCACGCGGCTCGGCCACTTAGTCACGCCCACCGCTAAGGTCCTTTCACTTTCACTTGGACCCTGCTCTGCACCTTGTGCACAGTCTCTCACAGCCCACGGATCTCTGTGCGGGGGACACAGCTACTCTTTCTACAGCGCTGCTGCTACTGGGTAGGCTTTCTCTCTTTCAGGTGCCATCAGTCAGCTCTCCCCTGCAGTATTGCAGCCAGCCCTCCCCGGCAGTATTGCAATTTTTAGGCATATAGCGCAGAGGCTCCTATGCCCAACCCTGCAAGGGCTCCCTATGCTAGGCCTGTCATAACACACTACGCTTGCGCACGCTGTAAGGCCTCATTCACACGTCAGTATTTTTCATCAGTGTTTGTATGCCAAAACCAGGAGTGGACCTTAAAGAGAAACTATAATTGAAACACTGACACCTGTTCTGTGTTTTGGAGACACTTCTGGTTTTGGCATACAAATACTGATCAAAAATACTGATGTGTGAATGAGGCCTAAGAGAAAGTGGTCGTCAGGCCAGTCATCCCCCTTATGCACGTCCTGCAGTCCTTCCACATGTCGGCCTCACAGGAACACTCCGACTCCCGGGTTGAGAGCACTCCCCCTCCCCCAGAGCGGGCTGTGGCAATGTCTCAGTCGGTCGCAGACCTGACTTGGGTATCACAGTCCCTGGTCCATGTCCTGGAACGACTTCCTCAGCGATCTTCAGCCACCAGTGCTCCGACCGCCTCTCATGGCGAGTCGTCAGCACCTGTCCGTGACCTTCAAAGGGACAGACCAGGTAGAAGTTCTAGGAAGCGGGCCCTGTCTGGCTCTTCATCCAGCTCACCAGGACCCTCCGCAGCATCCAAACTGCTCTATTCTCCCAAGCTCCCCTCGGAGGAGGAGGACCCTGGGTCTGTCATTGACTCCCAGTCGAGGTCTGATTCAGATACAGACCAGACTTCCGGGATGCAGGACCTTATTTCGGCTATCTCTCAAACCCTCAAATTGAAAGAGGATGCGGTTCCTCCTCAGGACTCCTCTGTCTCATTCAAACGGGTGAAGCGGCCCTCCCGCACCTTTCCTAACCACGAGGAGTTTGACTCTACTCTGGCAAAACATTGGGAACACCCCGAAAAGCGCTTCCAGGGAAGTAAGCACTTGGAGGTCCTGTACCCCTTTAATCCTGATCTCCTCTGCAAATGAGCAGAGTCCCCCAAGGTGGATCCGCCGGTCTCTCGTCTCTCCTCCAAGACGGTCCTTTCTTTGCCAGATGGTGCGTCTCTTAAAGACGCGACGGACAGGCAGATCGAATCGTTGGCGAAATCCGTTTGAGGCAACTGGCGCATCACTTTGTCGCAGTTTCGCCTCCACCTGGGTGGCAAAAGCCGTGTCAGCTTGGGCTAAGATTCTTCGCAAGGGCATCTTATCTTCAGCCCCTCCAGACAAGCTGCCGGAGTTAGCGGACCAAATTGGCCTTGCTGGCAAATACATTTTAACAGCCTCCCTAGACGCGGCAGGCTGTTCCGCCAGAGCGAGCAGCAACATCGTGGCTATACGCCGCGTTCTTTGGCTAAAGGCCTGGAGCGCAGATACTACCTCCAAGAAGTCTCTCACCAATCTGGCTTTCCAAGGCTCCAGGCTCTTTGGGGCTAAATTGGACCAGATAATTTCGGACGCTACTGGAGGCAAAAGCACCTCTCTCCCTCAGTCCAGACCTAAGCGGCCTTTCTACAGGAAAGGTCCCCGGCCCTTTAGGTCCTTTCGTTCCTTTCAATCTTCTGAATCTTCCCCCCAACAAGAGCGTTCCTCTGCTTCAGGAGAATGGAGAAAACCATCCGTCAAGCCCTCTCCCGACTGTAGGCCAAAGGACCGTTCTGCAAAGCCTTCTGGGTCCTGTTCCAACAGGTTTCTCTCTAAGTGACGGGTCACCCCCACCTGAAAGTCAGGCTTCTTTCCTTCAGAGACGCTTGGCTATCAGTGGTCAGCGTCGCCTGGGTCAGGGAGATCGTTACATCCGGCTACAAGATCGAATTTTCGTCCCTCCCAGCAAGGCACTTCTCTCTCGCCCACCAAAGCAGCCGGCCGAGACTCCAGGATTTCTTCAGGCGGTTTCTTCTCTTATGGCCGCCGGAGTGGTCGTTCCCATTCCACCAAACGAACGGTTTTCGGGCTTCTACTCGAAACTTTTCATAGTCTTGAAAAGACTGTTCTCTCCGTCCATTCTTGGACCTCAAACTGCTCAACCAGCACGTTCAGATCCGTCACTTCAGGATGGAATCCTTGGAGCCGGGGGAATTTCTCTGCTCAGTGGACATCCAGGATGTGTATCTCCACATCCCGATTTGTCCACAGCACCAGAGATTCCTTCGATTCGCGATCCAGGACAATCACTAACAATTCACGGCCCTTCCCTTCGGCCTGACTTCGGCCCCCAGGGTCTTCACGAAGGTCATGGCGGCGGTCTTGGCCATTCTTTGGTCCAGGGGGATTCTCATAATCCCTTACTTGGACGATTTGAGCACAATCTCGACGGGATGAGCCCTTGATTAGCAGAATCTTCAGTTCACTCTGGACACCCTGACCTTTCTCAGCTGGATCATCAACCGGGAGAAGTCTTCTCTAACCCCTTCTTTACATCTGACCTTTCTGGGCATGGAATTCGACACGCACTTGTCCTGGGTGCTCCTCCCGAAGGACAAATTTTCAGCTCTCTGCAAGGGAGTTCGATCCCTAAGGCGCCCAGTCCCCCTTCCCCTTCGATCCTGCATGAGGGTCCTGTGGAAGATGGTCACCTCCATGGAAGCCGTGCCCTTCTCCCTGTTCCATACTCGCCCTCTTCAACTCTTCCTCCTGTCCACCTGGAACAAAACCTCGACCGCCCTGTTCGTCTGCCCCTCCAGGTGAGACAGTCCCTGACCTGGTGGACTCTGTCCTCTTCAGTCCTGCAAAGGAGGTCCTTCCTTCCTCTTCGGTGGCAGGTCATAACCACCGACGCAAGTCTCCTCGGGTGGGGAGCGGTTTTCCACCAGCACACAACGCAAGGCCGCTGGAATGCCCAGGAAGCCCTTCTTCCCATCAATATTCTGGAGATCAGGGCAATCTTCCTTGCCCTCCTCTGCTGGCATTCAGTCGGACAACGCCACGACCGTGGCGTACATAAACCATCAGGGCGGGACCCACAGCAAACAGGTGATGGCGTAAACAGTAAGAATTTTGCGTTGGGCGAAACGTCACGTTCCGGCCATCTCTGCCGTTCATATTCCGGGGGTAGAAAATTGGGCAGCCGATTTTCTTAGTCGCCACGGCATAGCATCAGGCAAGTGGTCCCTCCATCCCTCAGTGTTCAATCAGATATGTCAAAGTTGGGGCTCTTCGGACGTTGATCTCATGGCATCTCGGATGAACCACAAAGTTCCTCGGTTCGTGGCCAGATCCCGGGACCCTCTGGCCTTCGCCTACGACGCCTTGGTGATTCCGTGGTCTCAGTTCCAGCTTCCTTACCTGTTCCCTCCACTTCCTTGCTTCCAAGGGTCGTAAAGAAGATCAAGTCGGAAGGGATTACGGTTATCCTGGTAGCGCCAGACTGGCCAAGACGTCCTTGGTACGCGGAACTAGTAAACATGCTCTCGGACACTCCCTGGAGGCTTCCAGACTGTCCAGATCTCCTCTCGCAAGGCCCCCTCTTCCACCAGAGTTCAGTCTCTGAGTTTAATGGCATGGCCGTTGAGGCCGTGGTCCTAAGGGAGTGGGGATTTTCTCACCAGGTCATACAGACCATGATCAGAGCCAGAAAACCAGCTTCTTCCCGCATTTACCACAAGTACTGGAAGGCTTACTTCAGATGGTGCGAGGAAAACAGCGTGTTTCCTATGTCCTTTTCCCTTCTGGCTTTCCTCCAGTTAGGACTTGATTCAGGTCTGTCCCTCAGTACCCTAAAGGGACAGGTCTCCGCCCTGTCCATCCTTTTCCAGAGAGATCTGTCTTTCTTTTCTCAAGTGAAGACCTTCCTTCAGTGGGTGGCTCACCTGGCTCCCCCTTACCGTTCTCCGTTGGACACCTGGGACCTTAACCTGGTCCTGAGCGCTCTCCAGTCTGCGCTCTTCGAGCCTATTCAAGACATGTCCTTTTCCTTCCTCTCTTGGAAGGTGGCCTTCCTAATTGCAATCACGTCTATTAGCAGGGTCTCTGAGTTGGCAGCCTTATCCTGTCGTTCCCCATTCCTGATTCTTCATCAGGACAAGGTAGTTCTCAGACCCATTCCTTCTTTCCTTCCCAAGGTGGTATTCTCCTTCCACATCAACGAGGACATCGTCCTTCCTTCTTTCTGTCCTTCCCCGGTTCATCCTCTGGAGAAGTCTCTTCATAAGTTGGATGTGGTCAGAGCCATTCGGGTCTATCTTTCTAGGACTGCCTCTCTTCGTCAATCCGATTCCCTGTTTGTCATCTCTGAAGGTCGCCGGAAAGGTCTCCAGGCCTCCCAAGTCCACGATCGCTCGCTGGATTCGTTCTGCGATACTGGAAGCGTACTACGTTCAGGAGAAATGGGCCCCTTCCGGGAGTAAGAGCCCACTCCACCCGGGCTGTCGGAGCTTCTTGGGCTGTGCGTGACCAAGCTTCGGCACTACAGATCTGCAAGGCCGCGACTTGGTCGTCCTTGCACACATTTGCGAGGTTTTACAGGGTTCATACCCAGGCCTCGTCCGATGCAGGCTTAGGTAGGAAGGTTCTGCAGGCAGCGGTGGCTCACCGGCCGACCCAGGCCCTTTCTTCGCATTTCCGAAGTCATCTCCCACCCTTGGGACTGCTTTTGGATGTCCCATGGCTACCTGTGTCCCCCAGTGAAGCGATAAAGAGGGATTTTCTGGTACTCACCGTAAAATCTTTCTTGGAGCCTCTGTTTATTAGTTGTTCCATGTTGGGCCTAAGAGTCTCGTGTTTGGTTGGTACATATGTTTGAGTTTCTTGTTACTGCTCCTACTGCTTTTTGCACCAACTGAGGTACTTGGTGCATGTCGGTGGGTGTATACTGCCGGGGGAGGAGCCACCTTTTCCTTTTTTTGCATAGTGTCAGCCTCTAGCAACAGCATCATACGCCCATGGTTACCTGTGTCCCCCAATGAAGGCTCCAAGAAAGATTTTACGGTGAGTACCAGAAAATATCTCTTTGTACAGCATGCAGGAAGGAATAAAGGCTGGAAAGCCTTAAAGGCGACCTCAACCAGATGGATTACTTCAGCCATAGCTATGGAATATGACTCCGAAAAGAAAGAACCCCCACTTAACTTTAAGGCTCACAAAAAAGGGCAATTTCCGTGTCCTGGGCCGAGACTGGGATCTTCCAGATTTGCGAGGCTGCAACCTGGTCTAACATATGACGTCTAGCTTATAGTGTCTACAGAATGTTATCAGGTCAACAGCTAGCCTATGGACGGAAAGTCCTTTAGGCAGTAGTCCCACCCTTAGATGCCATTTATTTGGTATTGCTCCTCTTGTGCTGTCATGAGGGATGTCCTGAGAAAATAGGAATTGGTCCTACTGGTAATTGTATTTCCAGGAGTCCATCTTGACAGCACCATTACATTCTCTCCTCTGAATTCCGAATACTTATTTGAAATTAACGTGTGTGAGAATTCAGTGAAATAGAGTTGCATCCATCCTCGTGTGGTGATTGGTAAAACCACTGAGGTGGAGGGGGGGGACTTTTAACCTCTTGTGTATTTCCTGTCGCTAGAGGATGAGTAGAACTACCTTCTGTTGCGCTGTCATGATGGACTCCTGGAAATACAATTAACGGTAGGACTAATTCCTATTTTTGGCCCCAAATTTTTTATTTTCACAAGGTTAACTGAGAAAATAGAACACAAAATTGGTTGTGCAATTTTTCCTAAGTACTCAGGTACCCCATATATGGAGGGGGGATTACTGTTTGCGCGCACAGCACGCCTCAGCGAGGCAGGAGCAACGTTTTGGAAAGCAGACTTTTTTTTGATGGAATGGTCTGCGGGCGTCATGTCGCGTTTGGAGAGCCCCTGATGTGCCTAAACGGTGGAACACCTCACAAGTGACCCCCATTTTGGAAACTAGACCCCTCAAGCAATTTATCTAGATGTGTGGTGAGCATTTTGAACCCCCTTGGTGCTTAACAGATGTTTATAATGTAGAGCCGTGAAAATAAATCACATTATTCCCACAAAAAATGTTTTTTGCCCCAATTTTTATTTTCTTGAGGGTAAGAGGACAAAATGGACCCCAAAAATTGTTGAAAACTACTTTTGAGGCACAGTGCACAGCTCCGAAAGTAAGAAGCACCATGTTGGAGTTCGGATTTTGCTGGACTGATTTGAGGGTGCAATGTCACATTAGCAGAGCCCCTGAGATGCCAGAACAGCAGGAGCCCCCCATAAGTAACCACACTTTACAAACTACAGCTCTTAATGAATACATCTAGGGGTGCAGTGATAATATTGACACCACAGGTGTGTTACAGAATTTTATACCATTGGGCATTGAAGGAAAAATTACTTTTATTTTTTTTATTTATTTTTTTTTACCACCAAAATTAAGTTTTAGCCCAAGATTTTAAATTTTCACAAGGGGAAATCTGCAAAAATGACACCAAAATTTGTCCCACAATTTCTGCTGAATGTAGACATACCCCATATGTGACTGTACAGTACTGCTTAGCCATACGGCGAGACTCTGGAGGGACGGAGCGCTATTTGCCTCCTGGAGCGCAGATTTTCCTAGAATAGTTTGCAGACTCCATATACAGGTCCTTCTCAAAAAATTAGCATATAGTGCTAAATTTCATTATTTTACATAATGTAATGATTACAATTAAACTTTCATATATTTTAGATTCATTACACACCAACTGAAATTTGTCAGGTCTTTTATTGTTTTAATACTGATGATTTTGGCATACAACTCCTGATAACCCAAAAAACCTGTCTCAAAAAATTAACATATTTCAACCATCCAATAAAATAAAAGTGTTTTTTAAAAACAAACAAAAAAAAACATCAAATAATAAAGTTCTGTTATGCACTCAATACTTGGTCGGGAATCCTTTTGCAGAAATGACTGCTTCAATGCGGCGTGGCATGGAGGCAATCAGGTTTTTTGGGTTATCAGGAGTTGTATGCCAAAATCATCAGTATTAAAACAATAAAAGACCTGACAAATTTCAGTTGGTGTGTAATGAATCTAAAATATATGAAAGTTTAATTGTAATCATTACATTATGGAAAATAATGAAATTTAGCACTATATGCTAATTTTTTGAGAAGGACCTGTACAGCGCTACTAAGTGCAAGAAAAGCAGAATAACCCCCTCAAGTGGAATTTATACCCCTTTGAGAATTTTTCTACAGGTGTAGTGATGATTGAATCAGTGAGTGTTTTCCAGAAACCAAGAAGCAGTGGATGTTGCTGAGTGAAAATTGCAAATTGTAGTGACTAGTACTTGCTTCTGGAGACCTGCACCCGTAAATTAGGCGGGCTGTAATTGCTACAGAAATGCCAAACATGTGGATGCTAAATATGTGGTTTAGGCACATTGTGGTTCAGAAGGTAAGAGGGCATTTGGAGTCTGCTGAATTTCTTTTGGGAGACGAGGGGCCATTTTGCTTTTCCAGAGCCTTTGTGCTACCAGTAATATGGAAGCACCCTATATTTCCGCTAACAGATGACGGACCTGAGTGGGGACTTGCTATTTTTGGAAACATTTTTAAATAACATTTGTGATTACATTTATCTGGAGCTCTACACTAAGCACTTACTTTGGGGTTTCCATTTAAATCTCAGAGTGACGTCATTCAGATGAAACCCCCTAGGGATCCATTCACTATAATGAGGCATCAGATTTGTTCTGTACTCTGGCCTCTGTTCAGCATTGTCCTTCTTTTCATAAGTGCACAAAACTGTGACCGAACACGCTTTTATGCACTTTTAAAAAGACCTATAGCGCCTGATCATATGCGGTCAGATGGCGTCCATAGTGCCTCCATCTGCCTCACTATGGAGAATCTTCCACCAGGGGTTCTGTCTGAATCACGTGTTTCAGAGATTTTACACTGAAACACCGATGCATGCGCTCAGCATAGAGTGCAGGATAAATGTGAGCCGAGTCTTACTGCGATCTTTGGAAGGCAGAATGAAAAAATCTACAGCAGGTGAATTGGTTTGATTTTATTTATTTATTTTTTTTACTCCGTTCCTCGGTATAAGTGATTGAACTACTTCATTCTGCGGCTTGGTACAATTACAGCGATACCAGATTTATATAGTTTTCCCTGTTTGGTTGCAGTCACGTACAAAATTATAGCAATGCAAAAATTTGCATTAAAAAAAAAAATTATACATATTTTCCACCGACTCATGTGAGGGCTTGTTTTTTGCAGGACGAGTTGACGAGTACCATTTTCGGGCACATGACATTTTTTGATCGCTTTCTATTCCGATTTTTGGGTGGCAGAATGAACAAAGACCAGGAATTATTTGTTTATTTTTTTTAATCCTTTGGGTCAGTATAGTTACAGCGATCCACATTTATATATTTTTTTTTTATGTTTTGGCTCTTTTACACAATAAAAACTATTTTATAGAAAAAATGATTTTTTGCATTACTTTATCCTGAGAGCTGTAACTTTTGTTTTATTTTTCCGCTAATGGAGCTGTATGGTGGCTTTGTTTATTTTGTGGGACAAGATGACTTTTTCAGCAATACCATTTTTATTTCCATTTTCCATTTCCATTCATATTTTTGATTGCATTTTAGTCCACTTTTTGTTCATCAGTATGAGAAAGCTTAGTTTTTTGCCTCCATATTATTTTTTTATTATTATTTCACTGAAGGGGTTAAGTGGGACAGTTTTTATTGGTCTGGTTGTTCTGGACTGGGTGATGCCAAACGTGTACTTTGCCTTTTTAAATGCTGCGGTCGCAGGATTTAGGTGTGTAAAGCACCAGGAATGGTGCGGGCACCGCTCCTGGCACAGTCAGAATCAGCTGACACTCAACAGCGAAAAATCGCCATGACTTATCCTTATGTCCAAGGTCGGTAAGTAGCTACCGGGTATGTCTAAGGTCGTAAAGGAAGAGTAACCATTGTATTACCTTTTGTTTCATAAATCAGTACTATGCATGAAAATAAGTAACTTTGTAATATATCTTAGCAGGGAGATTTGCTTCTTTGGTTATCAAAATTGTCAGTTCTAAAGTAAAATCTGTATTCAGTGACGACAGAATATTACATTACTGAGATTGGCGATTGCGGCTGCTACAATTTTATGTAGGAGGAGTTTTGCCTCTAGCTCCTCTTGTCTATGTACAATTGTATCCGTAGCAGCCGCCATCTCCTATGACAGTAATGGGGAACATCTGTCTTCGCTGAATACAGGTTTTACATGAGAATTTGTATAGTCACTGATTATATTTGTACAAAGAAGGAAGCAATCTCTGAGATATTACACAGTTGCTGATTTTCATGTGTACTATTGATTTATGAAATACAAATTAAAACGACCTCCGCTTTAAGCAGTTCAGGCTGGAGGTGCACTGGGAGTATCTTTGTGCTTGGAAGCTGCAGCCGCTTAAGCATATGGCTTCTACACTGGATTTCTCATGACTGGCACGTTGAGAATTTACAAAAAAAGTGTCCTTTATATACAGTGTCTATTCTGTCATACCACTACTTCTGTATGTAAAAATATGCTAACAGGTTTCCTTTTAACCCCTTCCTAACGAGGCATATGTCGGCTCTGCATCTTTAGCGCAGGCTCGGCTGCCTTATACATCCATTATCTGTTGGCTCAGCTCTTATTTGCCTCTAAAAGTGGTGAGTTGCATTCCACCCGCTGATGTTAAGCTGTAGATGCCACCATAAACATTAGAGCGATTAGCCCACCGCTCTCTCCCAACTCCTTCATACACACGAACAATGTGTTTGGTTTAGCGCGCCTGTGCTTTCTGGGAAAGCCGCCATAAGACTCATAAGGCCAGGGGCTTATCTCCCACAGAACAAAATTATCGATTGCTGAAATTCCAATGACCGGATCCCTCTCTCCTGCAGCCATCTGGCGGTCAAACCGATATGGGGGCGTCCCAACTCTCCCTATAGTTTTATTTGTGTCTGGGAGAACTTTAGCTTCCAGGAGTGCCTCTGACCCACACCTATGTTATAAAAGCACATTTTAGACTTGACTTCTTTCACCCTTTTGCTTTTCAGCCTCCCCAGCCAATGGATCCCAGCTGTTCCCTCATGTAGTGGCATAGCCGAATCGGATGCTCTCCTGTTGACGCCATTCTTTCCATTCAGTTCCTTCAAACAGTTTGTCAAGTTGGCACATTGCCCACGGAGTTATTTTTGTTTTTAGAATGGAATATGGAGGATTTTGTTGCTGTAAGGCCCGGGAACTGTTGTTTATTTCAATGAAGTCATTCATCTCAATGCTAACCTCCCAGACGGGTGGACTGTAGAGCACAAGTTTCCTATACCGACAAACTATTTGCAATAACATTAGTTGGTATATTGTGACCACTTTATAAATAACTTTTTTTGTTTTTTCTCGTATTGCAGATTTTCCTCTATTGTAGAGCTTTGAAAATATCTGTATTACTTGGGTGCTGGCTGGTCACATCACTTACTCCTCACAGCAGGCAGTCGTATGTTACCATCTATGTGCCTTGAGAACAGTAGTAGCGTTTTACAGTTTACCATGCGGCCAAAAACCATACGGCATGGAGAAAGCCAACGTATATTCTAGTGGTATTTTCTTACTGGGCGCTTCTACCACTTGTGTGATCATTGTCAATTAGCAAAATGAAAAGAATGAAAAATAAAAAAAATCACTTTATACATTGTTTCATATTTTGGAGACACTGATTTTTTTTTTTCTCTTACGTCCTCCATATGACACATTGCGTGCTTGTTAGTTCTGCACTGAAATGTTAGCAGCTGAGCCATTTCCTTTTCTGATAATGTTGCATACACAGGGATGTGTTGTGCAGTGTTTAGTTCTCCTCTTCTGCAATCGTCTCATTCATTATTTCTGTTTGGCTTCAGTGGAAGGAACTGGAATGCAGAAAACATTAGTCTAGCAAATGCAGAATGTTAAGTGCCTATATATTAATAGCTGCCAGTATACCATTGTGCCGCGTATGAGCCAGGAAAACTGAATGTTTGTCAACGAGCTCTGATAGGGCTAAAAATCTTGGTTGGTGTGAGTTTTTTCCCTTTTTTTTTCTGTTTTAATCATTTAATATGCAGAGACATTTTGTCTCTCCTCTGTTTTAGGTAATACTTGTATTTTGAAGCATTTTTTTCTTAAACTTTTGCTCTGTTATTCTTCCTGGAAATGCATGAATTGACAGAGTGTTAACATTCTCCTTGTCAATACATTTTATCCCTACATATTCTGGTACACAGTTCCAGGAGGAATAATATAAGAACAGCACACCTCAATGTTTTAAGAATAGATGCTCCACAATTATTGCTTCATAGGAAATGCCAATATGTCAGAAGAGCTGACCTCTTTAATGACTTTCAATTCAAAAACAGGTTTTTCTTGGATCTTTTCCCTTTCACTAAATGGTTAGTTTCCATTTATTTAGGCATTTTTACTTCTGTGTGAATGTTTGTTTTTGTTTTGGCCAAAATTAAAGAATCGCGCCTATCGGTATTTATTTACTGCCAAGGTTAACATAATATGGACTAGAAATAATATAATGGGATAGTTTACATATTTACATTATATTTCTGGTGTTCATTCCAGTGTAAAGTGTGATGGTTCCACCTTATCATACGACTAGGTCAAGTTTTTCTTTTTACTGCAGTTATAAATATTTGGGCAGAACCAAGGAGCCCGTTGTCAGGAAAGGTAAAATATTTCACCCATTTTTGTAATTTCCAGAAATATTTCCCTCTATTCTTGTCACCACAGATAGTGGAAATTATTTTCTTGCTCTGATGTAAAGGAATAATCTGGTACTCTTATATCGAAACCACACTGGTAGAAAATATTTTAGGATGTCATTTGTGGTTATGTTAATAGTGTTATATTTATTGTTACTTGTAAATAACTTCTAGTTTTTCAGATAAAACGTTAATAAAATATTTTGACAGTTTGTGTTGTTGTTTTTTTTTTTCAGCTTTTATCTGAAATGAACTTGCAATAAAAATGTGATCTATACCAATGGGCACTACACAAGCTGGAAATGTAACCTTTCATAATTTGTTTTTTTATTTGATGGGGTGTGTGTGTGTTTTTTTTTATTTTTTTTACAAACCTTATTTGGTTTTTATCTTGTAACAGTGTTGTTCCTGGAGTTATTGAATGAAGTCCTATAAACTAAAGATATTGTCCCCAAAGATGATGTAAAAGCACAGAAGCGAAACAGTGTTGTAATATTTAGGCTATGCGCACA
>VIAB01003404.1:143548-155998 GCA_009801035.1 Oophaga pumilio
TTACGGCGGTTTTCTTGTTTGTGTCCTGGGTGAAACTGTACTTATAAACAGCACTATTTAGCCCAAAAAAAACACAAAAAAACATTTGTCGTAGTGGTATCTCCGTTCCAGCTTCAGGGACAATTTGAGGCCCCCCTTCCTTACTGAATATCGTCACAGCATGACACAGACACATAATTACTCCCCTTGTATTTCTGTTTTTCTTCATATTGTGGCAGACATGGATCATAAAAATGAGAACTAACATATACAACTACCTGAGTGCTGTATCAAATAAAGACATAAGGAGACCAATCATTGATTTTAAACATATTTTATTAATTACAATCTTTACCTCTACCTAAAACCAATGATCCAGAAGAAGGCAAAAAACCTGGACACATTCAGCCAATGTGTGTTACAGGGAAAAAATTCCTTCTTGACCCCGAGAAAAGGCGATCAGTTCAAGAACCCTGGACCAAGGCCTTACTACAACTAACTAACTGACATATAGAAATCCCACGTCCACTATGCGTGTATGTGCGCCTGCGGATCACCCGCAGAAAGTGCCATTTTCATGAACGCAGCATGTCAATTTCTCTTGCGGAAATGCTAGAAATTTCAACAATAGAAATGGATTGGATGTGGTAAATCCGCATGGTTCAGTGAATAGAAAATACGTTGCATCCAAAATGCTGCTACCTCCGGATCGTGGGCACATAGCCATACAGTTTTGTCATATAGCAGACACATACTATATGATGTCATGATGCACTGATTCCAGAATTAGATCATATAATCAGTATATAATGACATCATAAGGCAATAAATATAATTTACAGACAAATTAAATGATTAAAAGTAAATAATCAGGTGGTTCTTGTTAGATTCTTCAGTTTTCCTCACTAGATCCAGGTACCGTCCCTGGTTAGAAAAAAAATAATATGAGAAGTATCAGTATAAAACCTGAAGAAAAGCATCATAAATATATTGTACTTTATGCCTGTTAACTATGCCCCTTTTATTTGCATTTTTGAGTTTTGACGTAGACACTTAAAAATGTTGTAATAAATTTTGCAAAAATTGCAGCAAATGCAGTTAAGTAAAATATATAGTAAAATGTAATGATAAAATTATATAAAGTAAATAAATATTTATATGTCCCCCAACGTATGTACACCAACCTCTGTCCCATGTGAAAGAATAATAGTCAATTTTTCACCCCCAAAAAACTTAAATTAGTGACAGAACCACCACCAACAATATGTGGCAGCCTCAGACACCACTTGAAGTGTCACTGACCGTAGTAGCTACAGTAATGTCTCCATCCGAGGTGCCATCTTTGTGCTGACCTCTCTGCTAGCCCCAAAGATGTCCCCATGTTTGCTGCATAGAACTCTCAGTGTCCAACATTTCGCTGTGTGACCTCACAAAGAACCTTCATCACCCAAGTCTAGAGATTCTACCAGCAAAGACTGAAGAAACCTAGTACCTTACATCCACAATATGTAGACTTGGAGAAGAGAAATATTGGTGCTAAGCTCACCAAGTTAAATCCCTGTAAGGCTTCTTATTTACCTGTATCCACAATCCAGGAACTTCCATTCTCCTCGTCTTCATCTCTTGACATGAGAATCTGTGTCCTCGATCCTGGATCCTCTGCTCTCCTCGTCTTCATCTTCTGAAATGAGCCTTTGCCTCCTGAACACCCATTTAGATAGAACCACAGTCATTGTGATTTCATGCTGTGAGGTAACAATGGCCTCCTGTATTTGATGATGTCACATATGACCAAGAATAATATCTCCACAGGTATTAATTAATATTGATAACAAGTAGTAATATTATGGCAGATCACATTGGTTAGCATCAAGGCTGGAGAAGTCAGTTGACTAAGGGAAAGTTCTCAAAAGTAAAATGCATTTACTGTGTCTGAAAAAGATAAAGGACTTTATTATAATTTACCCCAAATGTAATTAAATTCTAGGCCCTATGATACCTCTTCCCTTCTTTTTTCCTATGCTAACAGTGCAGTATTGTAAAAGACCTCTTTTACACAACTATTAACAAAACAGGAATTCTGATTGTATCACTGAATGGAGCATTAAATCTGCTCAGGTTTTGATTTCATGTTCACTCTGTCCTCCACTTGTAATACTCTACCGAATGTTATTCGTAAGCCATTCTGAAAAGGAATTAAGGGACAACCTACTCAAAAAATGTGAATAGACCAAGAAAACCAAAAAATTAAAATATATAAAAATGTTAAAAATTATAGTAAATCCTCATACATGTTTCTAATAAAGTGCAAAAAATGACGGATAGAAAAAATGTTCCATCATCAAACATAAAGTGCATAGGAAGTGTACAGAAAAGGGAAAACCATGAATAAATACATAAGCAAATACCAATGGTCAGTGATCCTGTGGCTCCTTGAACTCCATTTAAGAGCCAAAGAATCACAGACCATTGGTATTTGTTTATATTTATAATCATGTCTTTTGGTCAGTTTTCCTTATGTATAAATTATATTGTTTTTGTACTATGGTATTTTGATGTTGTTGCTGTCAGTTTCCCCTTGTTTTTAATATTGTGACTAAATAAAATTATTTTATATATTTTCATTTTTTGGTTTTCTTGGTCTATTCACATTTTTTTAGTAGGTTGTGTATTGCCCATGTGAAAGTTCAGACTTATGTGATCTTTATATGGTGAGTTTATCTCACAGTAGTTGTTGCTAAGGAATTAAGGGAGAATGACATTAGGATCTGTTGGGTTCACATGACAGCCGAGGTTAGGTCGTACTGACCTACAGTGTCGGACTGATGTGCCAAGGGCCCACCAGTAACCAACTCCAGGGCCCCACTTTTCAGCTAGATGTAAATGTGACATTATCCTCAATCACAAATGTATCTAACAATGAACTGTGTAGATAGATAAGCGAATAAGATGTTGCCTTTGTACATAGTGATCCAAGTATATTGCGCCAAGTACTGCTCAAATAAGAGATTGGTGGCCCACTCTTACACAGGGTCCACCGGAGGATTCTCTGCTCTCCTATAGGCCAGTCCAAGCCTGCTGACATAGTCATATCGCCAGGTCATATTTACCGTATAATGAACGCTGTAAAAACAAAACCCAAAAATACATCCCATGATAAAATGAATGGTATTATTTAAAAGTGCAACTTATCCCGTTAAAAACAAGCACTCATGTGGCCATATAAAAATAAAAACATGTCTCTTTGGAGAAAGGGAGGAAAAATTGAAAGAGCAAAAATTAAAAATGAGCATGTTGGAAAGGGGTTAAGATCCCCAAATGTTTTATCTTAAATATTGCCCTCTTATTATATCCTATGTACACTATATGGACGCATAAACATTTAGGCCTCATTCACACATCCGTGTTTAAGCAAGTACGTGAAAAAATGGTGCCGGTGTCACCAGTGTTTTCCATCCGTGTGTGGTCTGTGGGTTAATTTTTACAATTCACAATTAGTGTTTTTCACGGATGGATAAAGAAAGAAATGAGAAAGCTTCTCCTATCTTTTGCAATGTAAAATACAGACAGCACAAGGATTGAAAACTGATGCCACCCGTGTGCTTTACGTGTTTTTTCATGGAGCCATAGACTGGCTGGTATTGACTCTTTTCACAGTTTCCAGATTTATATTTTTTAAATATGTAGAAACCATGTTTCATTTCCTTTACAATTCATAAATACTGGCTACTCTGTTTATACGATACCATATTTGGATTACGCCCGCTCTATGTCCTCGCCGGATCCTCCTTCCTGCTTTCCACCATGGAACGCACGCTGGCCATGACCCGGAAGTGCTCTGCTCGGCCCGCAGAGATGATGTCGCCGGAAGCGCGCCCGCGGGGTTTCAGCACACCGGAGCCAAGAGCCTCCAGGCAGGAGGAAGTGGCTCACAACAGAGGAGAAGCGCTCACCGAGGTAGGCTGAAGGACCCCCCATCGGAGTGTGTCAGCACCAGACTACTTGACAGCAGAAAGGGAGAGCCTGGGCCCCCCGATCCATGCTGGTCTGACCGGTACAGTGAGGGATAGGAGCTTCCTCTAGTTGTTCCTATCCTCACTGGGACAGGAAAAAACATTGAGGGGTGGAGATGGAAGGATCTTTTTAACCTCTCGTTGTTTCTTGTCCCAGTAAGGATAAGAAGGACGTCCTCCATGATGCGGTCAGGATTGATGAACTGGAAATGCAAGATTCTACATCTGGGCAAGAAAAACGAAAATTACATCTACAGAATGGGAGGAATAGAACTAAGAAACAGCACGTGTGAAAAAGACTTGGGTATACTAATAGATCACAGATTACATGTGAGTCAACAATGTGATGCAGCAGCAAAAAAAAGGAAACACAATTCTGGGATGTATTAAAAGAACCATAGAGTCTAGATCATGTGAAGTAATTATACCCCTCTATGCCTCCTTGGTCAGGCTACATCTGGAATACTGTGTCCAGTTCTGGGCACCACATTTAAAAAAAGATATTGAAAAACTGGAGCAAGTTCAGAGTAGAGATACCAGGATGGTGACCGGACTGCAAAGTGTGTCCTACGAGGAATGGTTAAACGATCTGGGAATGTTTATCTTGCAAAAAACAAGGCTAAAAGGAGACTTAATGGCAGTCTACAAATATCTGAAGGGATGTCATAGTGTAGAGGGATCACCCTTATTCTCATTTGCACATGGAAACAAGAGAAGCAATAGAATGAAACTGAAAGGGAAAAGTTACAGATTAGATATTATAAAAAACTCTTTGACAGTGAGGGTGATCAATGAGTGGAACAAGCTGCCACGAGAGGTGGTGAGTAGGGATGAGTGAATAGCTTTGGATAAATCCTTATCCGAATAGCTATAGTGCTTACCGATTAGCTGCATTCGGAACCCGGATGGGTTTCCACGCATGTGTTGTGACTGTCACACAGCCGCAACACATGCAGCTGTAGCGCCGATCAGCTGTTCATCGGGAGCGCTCCAGGTATCCGGGTTCCCAATGCAGCTATTCGGTAAGCGCTATAGCTATTCGAATAAGGACTTATCCAAAGCTATTCGCTCATCCCTAGTGGTGAGTTCTCCTTCAATACAAGTCTTCAAACAGAGGCTGGACAGATGTCTGTCTGAGATGGTTTAATGAATCCTGCATTGAGCAGGGGGTAGGACATGATGACTCTGGAGGACCCTTCCAACTCTAACATTCTATGAAAATAGACTTTTCATAAAAGATACAATTTGTACAGCATCAGAAATGCGAGGTACTTTCTCTTTTACTACCATATAAATAAAAAAAATAATAATTTCAGGATATATTTATTATATTTGGTCATATAGACATAGCTGTATATATTAAGACAACATAACACGTTTGACACAGAATTATAACTCTGAATTGTGCAACATGTATTAGAGTATTCACAGTATAAATTGTGTTTTCTAATTTTCATAAGGAAAATAAGTTGGACCCCTCCAGATTTCCATGTGCTTAAAATACTTTAAAAGGGTCTAAGAAATAAAAAATTAAAAATAGTCAACATCCATGCAACAGGTGTCACATATGAAACAATGAAACAATCTTCGAACAATGACAAAATAGAATCTCTTTTGCACGTCCTCGTAACAGTGTCAATGCTTTCATAAAAATAAAAATCGATACAAAATAAATACATATAAAAGAGATGACACAATAAAATTGGAGTCACTCAAGTAGCAAGGCGTTCACAGAATGCCACATTCAAGAAGGTTTTAAGAGTCTATTTGTAAGGTGGTGCCATTGCCTCCAGTAGTCAGTGTGATGTTCACTGTGGAAGGGGAACCACAACTTCAACATAATTAATTGGAAAGAAGCCAGATTCCCCATTGACCATGCCTTCAAACCAGTTCTCATCAATCTGGTTGGTTAATGTGATGATATCGCCTTCTTTGAAGCCAAGTTCACCTTCATTCTCAGGGTCAAAGTCATATAGCGCTCTGCAACAAGGCTGATCCAAATGTATGGTGGAACCTAAGGAATACAAATGGTAGATCATTTCCTGACAGCGCTGTTATTAACCAAGGCCATTTCTGCTACAGCTGTCAAAATTGCAGTAGTTATTCTATAGTGGAGACTATTGTTCACACAGCTCAAACACCATGTGACACTTCTTTAACTGAAGAAGATAATGGCACATTCTGAGAGTGTTATTAACCCCTTAAAGGGGTATTCCCATCTCTAAGCTCCTATCCCAATATGTAGTATGTATAATAATAATAATAGAAAATACCTCCAATCAGAAATGTAGTATAGGTTTTCTTATTGACAATGTCTCTTTCCTCATGTGCAGGCATTGCAGGACCTTAGGTATCCATTGTTACGACCACTAGGAATTAACTGTCACTATATGAGTGGTCATAACCATGGATACCTAAGGTCCTGCACTTGAGGAAAGAGAGCTAGCGAATAAGAAAATCTACACTACATTTCGTATTGGAGGTATTTGCTAATATTATTATTATTACACCTACTACATACTGGGATAGGATCTTGGAGATGGGAATATCCCTTTAAGTTGCTATACATGTAATACTTAGTTGACAACCTGCTGCAGCCAGCTCCAATCCAAATCATTCAACCCTTTAAGGGAAATATGTCAGCATGTTTTTTACGGTAAGGCCGGGGTCAGACATGCGAGAAACTCGCACGAGTCTCGCATGTCAAGACCCAGCACTGCCGCCGGCACTCGGACAGGAGCGTTCGGCTGCATAGAAATACATGCAGCTGAACACTCCGACCCAAGTTCCTGGCAGCAGTGCCGGGTATTGACACGCGAGACTCGTCCGAGTTTCTCGCATGTCTGACCCCGGCCTTAATCTGAAATCAGCATGATGTAGCGACAGAGACATTGATTCCAGCGATGCGTCACTTGCTCAGCAGCTTGCTGTAGTTTCAGTACAGTGTTTTATCAGTAGGAGATTATCACTGCAGGACTAAGTGTCATATGCCATAAAAGTCTAATTTGAGTAATCCAGCCCCCCACTACTGATTGGCAGCTTTCCTACTATGAAGAGTGTACACAGGAAGCTGCTGATGAGTGGTGTGGATGGAGTTATACACAGCTCAGCATTCATAGAACTACTACATCAGAAAAAACAAACATTTTATCAAAACTGCACCAAGCAGTTCAATAAGTGACACATCTCTGGAATCAGGCTCTCTGCCCCTACATTACGGTGCTTTCAGATTCCTGAACCTGCTGACAGATTCCTTTTAATTGTAGAACAGGTAGGAGGATGCCTCTATAACCGCACTGTTACCTCCACAATGCGAGCTCTGTGTGCGAATGGGTTTTTATGGCAAGTTCCAAGTCCGTTCTGTTAGTCCTCTATTAGCTGCTGCCAGTTTTTTCAAAAATATTTCAGGATATTAAACAAACAACAAACTGGATACTTACCCCTGAGGAAGGCACATTGTGTCGATACGCGTGGGGTTTTCTTCCCTTCCTTGATCTAGTATTGTGGTAGGGGTAGATAATCTTGGAGTGCTAAGTATTTTGCTTCTTACCCCTTCTTGTCTATTGCGTATATATTACTTTGAATTGGACTGAGTTATGCTCCTTTGCCTTTCATCATAGGTTTTGCACTTGCATATTTTCTCAAAAAACTTTTTTGAATTACATATTCATTATTCATAGGTATTGTGCTGGTAACACATTATTTATATTGAGTATATTTTTTTTATCTTGTAATATTTTCTGCTAAACCCTGGTTGTAACTCATTTATTGCAAACACAAATATTATTATAACCGTGGTATCACTACTTTAGCAGCCTGCTCTTATGCTTGGTATTATACACAAAATTCTGATCACGTTAGGGACTATCATAGCCATATAAAGGTTGTCTTGTGTAGTTTTTTTGTAGCTATTAGGCTTTCTTAAATGTTTTTAATTGGATGGTTCTTTGCATCTTTCTTACTGTATTTAAATAAAGTTTTTGTTTTTATTATGGGATCTCTGTTTCTGCATACCTTTTCTTTCTTGGTTTGCTGTCATGATTGTTACAATATGCATTAGGCAGATCCCATCATTATTGGGTGGTGCCCACTATCCATACTTCACAGAATGACTGTTCAAACTAAGTCTTGGTGCTTCATGGCGGAAGCCAATCATTTAAATACACCTTCCCACCTGCTTGTTTCCCCTCTATCTCCTCCCTCCCCCTTATTTGATTGACAACTCTGGCTTCATAGAGCCAGAGAAGAGAGGAAATAGATGGAAAACAAGCAGCTGGGAAGATGTATTTAAAATGATTGGCCCCTCCATGATGCACCGAGCGCCTGTACTTGGTTTGAACAGTCATTCTACTCGTATGATGACAAGAGTCCCTTTAAGGGGTTCTCTAACGTGTAATAAAATGGGCCTTCATGAAATTCACAGCCTATTCTAGTCACGTATCAGGACAGGCTGCAGTCTAAAGAAACACTGCTTCAGAAACCTGGGTCTCAACTGACAGAGTTGTATCGTAAGCACACATACTGGAGCTGCTCAGTGTACCTGCAAGAGAAATTGACAAAAACACACTACAGATTGGTTTACGCTGCATAAAAAAACACAGTGGGCATGGAATTTATAGGAGTCCTATCCACTCGGCTGTAACTGTAAGATGCTGCATTTTTTTGCTAAGTGAAAATGCACAGCATAAAAAGCTTATTGTGGGAATTTAACCTTAGATGGAGAGAACAAAGACGGTCACCTGTACCTGATAACTTTGTGGATGAACTGCTGGAGATCCCATTATGTTGTAGTCTTTCGTCTGAGTCTAGTACAGACATTATCGATCTTGACTGGTGCTCCCGTTTAGGGCGACTGGATGCGGAATTCATTCTAAAAAGAAAAGGCATAGGTTTCCCTAATCTTATACTCGTATACAAATTTAATCAAGTAGAGGTTCCAGGGACCCAATAAGGCCGGGGTCACACTTGCGGGAAACTCGCACGAGTCTTGCACCTCAATACCCGGCACTGCCGCCGGACCGGAGTGTGTGGCTACATGTATTTCTATGCAGCTGAATGCTCCGGTCCCGAGTGCCAGCGGAAGTGTCGGGTATTGAGGTGCGAGTTTCTCGCAAGTGTGACCCCGGCCTAATAGGTGACCCAAGAATTATAGTGTAACTGACATTTTATTTTTTATTGCAAGACTCAATAGTACACATGAAATTAAGCAACTCGGTAAGATATGTTATCTGCCTCTTTCTCCTTATACTGTAGACTGATCATTCATACTCAAAATTCTCAATTCCGTGGTAAAATCTGTAGACCCAATGTTACATTACTGAGATAGGAGATGGGCAGTTGCTTCTTACATGATTATAGATTGTAGTGAGGCGGAGCTAGAGTCAGAGCTCCTCCCCTTCAATCTACATAGAATCGTATGAGTAGCAACTGCCATCTCCTATCTTCGCCGAAGACAGATTTTACCCGTGAACAGAGAATTTTGAAAATGACTGATCATAACACGAAGAGAGAGAAGCGGATTATTCTGATAAAATAGGTTACAAAGTTGCTAACTTTCATGTGTTCTATTGATTTTTTAAAAATAAAATTTAAAACGATGCTAACACTTATTAACATTTATTTTCAAAGGAATCTGTTAGCAGATTTTTATAATATTCCGGTATTCTGTACCAGAAAAGAAACTCGCATGAGTCTTGCACCTCAATACCCGGCACTGCTGCCGGCACTCGGGACCGGAGTGTATATCCCCAATTCAATATGCAAGGCACAAAAAAGTCATTTTATTACAATCCGGTCTGATGGGCGTCTCTGGTGCTATACCGGCGGGGCAAAGAGAAGTGCACTTGCGCAAAAGCGCGATAGGTCGAGACATCGACATGAAGCAGGGAAGGAGGACGGCAATTATAAGAAAAGCAGAAGAACCAGATCAAGACCAGAGATGCCCACCAGACTGGACCGCCCAGTCTGTAACTAGAATAAAGTCTTTTTTGGGCCTTGCATAGGGGACATATATACAGAACAAAATGCTGTAAAAGAGGGCTTAAAAAGGTGCTGGCCCTAATATATATCAGGAAAACCAGGTGACAAGTTCCCTTTAAATGTTGTGGAAAAAATCTGTGCACACAATGCTGCTATGATTTTTTTTCTGTATGTTTTTCCAAAAGTCTTAACTTGGATTCCTTCCCGCAGTTCTGCATTTTGTCAGAGGCGTGGAGTGGAGATTTATACGAGAGCACATTTGTGTAAGAACTAGGCAGCTGTATTTGTAGCCTGTGTGAATATGGATATATGATGGAGGATAGGCCTTGGGGACGACCACACCGCAGTAGACGATGAGTGGCTCCATGCTTCAAGGTAGATCCAAGTAGCTTTATTTACACGTTTCTGGCTCAAACAGAAGCCTTCTTCAAAATCGCTATATCTGTATTTTATATTTAAGAATACACACAAGTATTTTCTCCACTAGATACATGGGGTGACTGAAGGCCCACTCAGTACATAATACTATACTTGTCCTGGCGCTCTGTGAGCCATCAAACAGATCCATGGTGGTGCCATTTGTATTAGGCTCAAGCAGAAAGCAACGGTGATTTGCCTTTCATCCCTCCAGTAGCTCTGTTCATGCATACACTACTGTTAACCTGAATTCACATATTCATAATTCAGTCAAAGCCAGGAGTGGATACAAGAAAAAAAAGAAAAATATGGAAATATTTTTCCCTATTCTTTTCCCAACTTTTTGATCAACTCCTGGTTTCAGAAATCAAAATATTACTTCAAATACAAGCCAAAAAGCTACACGTATAAATCTGGTCTCAATGTAAGAATGTGATTAATCTGCCTTCTAGAGATTAGATTTTGGAAGGGGGTTGTAAATTTGAATGTTGTAATACATCTCTTGTCTCTTAACTCCATAAGGTGGTACGTGGCTCTTGGCAAGATTGTAACCAACACTCTCATCTCAATAGATAAATGACAGCATTTTATCATAGAGCAAACTAGTGTGATCAACACAGAAAACCATGTGGTGAGCGACACATAAATAAGTATTGGACCCTCTCACCTGTTGTGTAGCCGGCTGTGGAGGACTTCCAGGATCTGTGTACATTGTCTATGGTAGTCCAATGCCGCATCTATGAATACTGCCAGCTGGCTCACCTGTTCTACCTGGAAGAGCGAGGGCACCGATTAGTAACAAGAACCTTACATTTCTATCACAGGCCTAAGCACTAGCAGAAGACTAACAGTATTCCTTGCCATTATATGACTTGTATTCTGCATTTTCACAACTTTTCCCATTGGCATTATTGTAAATTAACAATTCTGGAGCAAGCATGCTTTTATAGAAAACTCCATTGCACTGCTCCTTTGTAATTCCTTCTGGGAACGTACCGGATATTACAATATCCCTTCCCAATGGGCAATGATAGTAACGCCCTGCTGTTAGGTCAAATATCAACAAACTGACCGGCACTTCCAAACAGAAAAAGACAAGTGTGAACAGGTGCAAACTAAGATCCACATGTGTATGACCTCCATATGACGTGTTTTTTTCTCTGCAACTATTATTCTACAGCCATTTACATGTTCTGTGCTACAGAATGGTAATATATCCATAAAAATCAGACGGCATGCGGATGATCCGGTCAGTGTGTCATCTGTTTTTTTTTCTCGCACCCATTGACTTGCATTGGTGAGTCTCGTCCAATATTCTTGGTCACTCGCAGCATGCGGAGATTTTCTTTTTCTCATCCACATTCCAGCAGAGAAAAAAAATTGCAGCTGAATCTGTGAATAACATTGGTCAGAGGGCAGTACGATTTCTTTATCGGATTGCACTCGTCCGAGTAAGAGCCTTATAATGTAAAATATGACTTTTTTTTTTGGCCTAAAATACAACGGAAATGTGTCATCTTTAACTTTAGCCCTTTTAGAGATCATTTCAACTTTATTTTGCTTAATTGTTCACAATAACAGTAATTTTGACCAGGGGTGCCCAAACTTTTACATGTAACGTGGCCTTGAAGTACTGTAGTCTGCGACCAAACCAGGGTGATATATTACAGGCGTGTTCATATGAGATATGGACTTGGATTGTGAATAAGGCCTCATTTAGACGTCTTTTTTTTCCTAGTGAAAAAACAGACTGAATTTCTAGTCTGGGTGAGATTTTCATCAATATGTCCGTTTTTATCATTAGGCTGGAGTCACACACAACGTATAAAAATACGGTCCGTTTTTCACGGACCAGAATCGCACAAATGTTTCATGAACAGTGATCCGTATGTCATCCGACTGTAATGCGAGGAAGTGATTTTCTCGCATCGAAGCATCCGTGTGACATCCGTTTTGCATCCGTATGTGAGATTTTCTCGCCGGCTTGCAAAACGGACAGGCTCCCCGCCTGACCGGGCATGAACTGATTAGCTTGGGAAAGTTTCTGAACTTTTTCCCACGC
>VIAB01003405.1:46260-80734 GCA_009801035.1 Oophaga pumilio
TCAGAACAGCGCGATCACATTGCGCTGTTCTGAGGGTCTCAGGACGCACGCAGGGAGCCACCTCCCTTCGCGATGCTACCCTGTGCCCCCGGTACACTGCGATCATGTTTGATCGCGTTTGCCAGGGGTTAATGTGCTGGGTGTTAGCTGTGATAATCAGCTGACACCCGGCCGCGATCAGCTGCGCTCCCCCCGTACTATTCCGTCCATGGGAATTAGGTCCAGGGTCACATGGACGGAATAGTACGTCTGATGGGATAAAGGGGTTAGCAAATGATCAGAACTACTAAGAATGCTACACTTGCAATCAAAAGGTTTCATCTTCCATTGCAAATCAGGTTTATTTGCAAAATGTACAAACTTTCTGCCGTTTCAATAAACCTCTTATACGAGAATAATTTATAGCGGATTCTCCAGATGTACACAAAATGTTCATTTTAACCCTTTCACAACATGTGCTGTATACATAAGTTGGAAGCGGGTGTAATGAGCAAGCTCATGCAGCAAGCCCTCCCCATACCCAGCAGGCGTTGGATTAGTATTATAGCCAGGACCTGCTGCTAACAATATCCGACAGTGGCATGTAACTCAGGCCGATGAGCGAGTGTGTCCTTACTTCAGCCCATCAACGCACCCATGACATGTTCATGGGTCGCCGATGGGTTGTCATAACAGCCAAGAGTCAGCTGATGACCCCCGTGACAGTCATTACAGAACTTCTTTGAAACCCTGCCTGTGGCTGAGCTTCAAAGGAGACTGATTTCTGCTATATGCAGCGCTGTTGAGGCATAAGCGATCTTCAAGCCCCCCTAAGGGGGCTAACAAAATCAGTAAAAAGTAAAATAAAATAAATAAATGTTTGAAAAAATATGAAAAAAATAAAGTTCAAATCAAACTCCTTTCCCCCAGTAAAAATAAAGATATTAAAATAAAAAAAAATGTGTTATTGCTTCTTTTAGAAAAGTCCAATCTACTAAAATATACAAACAATAAAGCCAAAATTATGTTTTTTTTTGGTCACAATTCCACAAAAATGCTGTAAGAAGCGATCAAAAAGTCTTACCTATCCCAAAATGGTACTTATAAACACGCTGTCTCACCCTGCAAAAAATAAGCTATGACACCGCTCCATTGGACGAAAAATAAAAATGGCATAGGTCTCAGAAAATGGCAAAACTCGAATTGTTTAGTAAAGATTACAACAATTTCAGAATTATTATTGAACCCCTTCATGTTCTGCATCTTTAGGACTTAGTAGAGTAATTTTTGGCAGATATGACCTGCTGCAGATATGATGCACAACCAGACATCAACATCTGGCAGCGTTAGCAAGGAATATTTGCTCACTCCTTATTGGCAAAGGCCTCCAGTTCACTAACATTATTGGGTTTGTGTGATGCAGCCGCCTTCATCAAATACCACTAATAATGGCATTCTTGAACTGAATCGTATGTCTTTACAGGCATTGCAAAGTCTTCTAGGACTTCTTCTGAAATCAAACCTTGATGGACTTTGAGGTATGCTTGGGATCATTGTTCTGTTGTAAGACCAAGTAGCACCCAAGCTTCAAGCCTCCTTACATTAGGAATAATGTTTTATCCTAAGATTTCTTAATACTTTCTTCGTAATCAGGTGACAGCCTATAATAACTTTCTTTTCTGCCACATTCAGGTAGTGTAGCCAGTGTTCCTTTAACCTCTAGCTTTTGAGCTATGCTCCAAATGTATCTCTAGGAACTCAATGCCTTTCCTATCTTTTTGCATCCTTTGTACAAGGCAATGATCTGGTCTCAAACTTTTTTGCCCACTTTCTTGACTTAGTCATATTTCCAACATGCAATCAAGGTCACCGTCCCCACACAAAGAATTGCACACACACCAGTCTTAAGGGCTTGCTGAATTATGATGCACCTAATAATTAATTGGGTGCATTTCTTAAATGGTGTGCACTGCCGCCAAAAATATATTTCAGTCAGGAACAGAGTACAATGAATTAGATGGGCATGTTTAGCCTTGTCCTCTCCCGTCCATGTTCCACCCATTTTGGTGAAGTTGGCCAGGACTGGCATGAAAACACCAAATGTTGCAAAATGTTTGCATAACTTCCAGGTTTTGCAAAAAAATAGCAACAGAGTACAATTTAAAATTTGTACTTGTTTGATCACATATTGGACCTGTATATGAAAAAATATTAATATTGGACAAAACATTAATACAAATAATTGCAGCTCTCCATGAAGTTGATATGTTCTACATAAATTCTTAAATCACTTCAGTTGTGGTTTAAGGCGTATACGAAGTAAGTAGAATGAATGAATGATGATAAAAGCCAGAATAAGCACCCAAGTGACACTGCTGAAAATGCCATGGATTCTTATGGCCAGTAGAGTATCTTACAGATGAACTTGTGTTTATTCATTAATAAAAGCATAAGTGTATAATAGAAATGTGAGGTATTCATGGATTTGCTTATTGTTTTGTTATATAAAACGGATGAGAAAATTATTTTGTGCCAAAAAAAAAAGTGTCCGTTTATTGTTGTTGCCTAAAAGGTAAGCATGTATTTAACTCAAATGACTTCTGGAACAAAGCGAATTATACAGGATCTGTCAAGAGAACAATGTATGCTGTGCTGCAGAACCTGCTTCAGCCCTTATCTGCCTAAAGGGTGAATGTACAAAGCAAATTGTCAGACATGCTTCCATTTAATCAAATAAAAAGTTTCAGACCAGAGAGAACAATACATACAAATGACGCTGCATTTAGTGTTTCATTAAATATAGTGTTTAAAAATAAATGAACTGAAGGCTAAAATTTCCACCTCGACTTGCACAGTGTAATCAGTCATTACTACCAGCTTGTCATTCGTTTTATTATAGTTGAAAGAACTCCGTTTTATGCATTGTTTTGAGGCGATGTTTTCACGCCAAAATTCCCACTGTTCTTGCAGACAAGTCTCATTTGTTAAAGAATTAGAAGTAAACAGTTCTGAAAGGTGATGATGTACAGGTTCATGCTACAAAAAGGTACACTTTTTCTGTTAATGTTTAGACCCTGTAGAACATTTCCTAGACAATACATGTAGATTATATCTATCTTTTATTAGCATGTTTCACTCAGATTTTGGACAAGTGTAATAGATTTCCATGCATTATTGAAATTTACAATTCGTGACTAACTTGACCGGGGAAGAGACTATATATAGTTCCAAAACACAAACATATTTTTTATGTTAAACCTAAAAACAAATATGCTGTGTTAGATAGATTAGACGAACAACAACACGATAAGCATGACAGATTGGACAACAGATTTGTTATGGGGTATGCGCAGAAGAAGGGGTCACCGCATGGCTAATGCATGACAGCACTGATTGCTTAACAATGGTTATTATCAAGACTTAATCAATTTACACACATTTTCCCTATATTCTATTTGACAGTAGCTGTGACTGGAAGGAAGCGGCCATGAGCTTAAAACTTCTGACCCTACTCACAAAGAGCATCTCCACTCAAATGTTTCTCAACTAGAAACATCCTGCCTCTATAACTACTACACATTCAAAAAATATCATCATGCTTCAAAATTACTTCTGCCATAGTTTTAGTGGAGCTTCGTAGGAGTACAAAGATGGTGGCAATGCGAGCTTTCAGTGGGCTCAAGCTGTCATGGGAACCCAATGCACCCAGCAACTGTATCCCAGAAGAGCTGATTGTTGACTAAGCTCACCCTGTCCCATAAGAGAATCACTTAGAAGGTGTTGTTGACTTTGTTTTATAGCAGTTCTCCAAGAACGTAATAAAATGGTCACCCTCACATAATTCAAAAGACTGCCAATCCTAGTCACGTCAGGATGGGCTGCAGTTTGAAGAAACACAGCTGTGTCTCAGCTGCCAGAGGACCAGAATAGCAAGCACTCCTATCGGAGCGAAGAGAAATATGTGACAAGAGAAGAAGTAAATCTTCTCCTAGGCTGACTGAGCAAAAAGGATATTTTTCTCCAGCCTCAACCCACTGTGCTTAGTCAGCAGAAGAGAACATTCATTCCTTCTCATGTCACAAACTTTCCTGACAGCTATGGTATTTGTGCATACCATACTGGTCTTCTGACAATTGAAACAGATCTAGGAAGCTGTGTTTCTTCAGGCTGCAGTCCATGCTGACTCGTGAATAGGACAAGTTGCTGTTTGAATTAAGTGAAGGGGGTCATTTTATTACATTTTTGTAGAGCAGTTAAACAACAACGATTAGAGCTAGAACTAATAGATGTAGGTACTGGCTGTATACAACATCAACGGCAGCTCCAGTGCCTGATTCATACACAGGCACCCAACACCTGCAGTTAATGGCAAATAAAACCCTGAATTGCTGTTTTTTGCTCATTCTGCCTCCCAAAAATCAAAATAGAATGTGATTAAAAAAATGTTATGTGCTCAAAAATTATGATAAAAACTTCAACTCATCCCACAATAAACAAGCACTAAAAATTATAGCTCTCAAAACATGGCGTTACAGAAACTTTTGTTTGCAAAAGAATATATAAAACTAGTATTGTAATTGCACTGACCCGAAGATTAAAAGCGGTCTTATAACTTCTACTGCACGAGAAATGGAATAAAAAATACATAAAACCAATTCTTGACCTGCTGCTGATTTGTTTATTGTACCTCCCATAGTTCACATTTATCCTACGCTCTATGCTGAGCACTTACATTGGGGTTTCAGTGTAAATCTCTGAAAAACGTGATTCACACGCAACACCCAAGAGTAAGATTCCCTTATAATGAGGCAGATGGATACACTTTGGACTCTCTCTGGCTTATAATCCAGTGTCATTTCCCTTGTCATTAAGTGACACTGGCCAGAACTGAAATATAATTAAAATATTTGGCCTAGACAGAAAGGTGAAAACAGGCTCAGAGGTGAAAGGGTTAACCAAGGGATGGGAAAGGAGAAAGGAAATGGGGTTTTTACCTCCTGATCCAAAATGTTGATCAACTGTAACAACAGTCAGAACAAAAATGTATATATTTAAATAAGTTATGTTATTATTCTTCTAGAAAAGCAAAGACATTTTTTAAACCACTGACTCTTCCTGTTGTGACCAGCTTCTGACATAGACGGAGGTAGTTTTATGGTAAAAGAAGCCTCGACTCCTCTAGAGTTTTAAACTTTTTTTCCCCCCAGTCACAGGGACTGCCCCCATGTCTTTTGAAGGGGTTTAACGCACACGAAACCGCTTTTGGCCATTTTTTTTATAGCCCATTTATGTACTTGAAAAAGGGCTTGGGAAGCCCTTTCATGAGACATAACTGAATCAGTGATGCAGTGCAAAGGGGTGGGTGAGATTATGGGTGGAGAAGGGTGAATATTCATTTGCAATTTACATATGCTTGACTTGCCAGTGTGAGGCAATACATTTGTCCAGGGCTTAGAACAATACAACTGGGCCATGTAGAGAATTAAATGGTATTTCAGGATACTATTAGTATACTACACAAAAATCACCTGACAGATTCCCTTTAATAATTTATCATTTTGGTCATATTTTCTCAAGACTACATAGAATTACTGTATTTTTCGGATTATAAGACGCACATTTTTACCCAAAAATTTTGTGGAAAAATGGTAGTGTCTTATAATGTGCATATAGCTTACCATTACCGTTGCTGCAGGCTGGGGATGAGGGAGTGTCCGGCGGTGCTGCAGGTATTTCCGGTGCTGCAGGGGCTCTGTCGACAATTTGTGAAAGGCCTGAGCCCTGGCAGTTCCACGGTTTCCTGTGTGGTGGACTCCGTGAAATTGGCCGCCGGAGGGCGGCACATGTGCATATGGAGACTTCAGCACCAAGATCTCGTGAGATGAGATCTCAGGGCTGAAATCCCATCTCCCGAGATCTTGGTCCTGAGATCTCCATATGCGCATGCGACACCCCAGTGTCCATTTTCCCGTAGTCCACCGCACAGGAAACCGTGGAATTGCCGGGGCCTTTCACAAAATGTCGGCAGAGCCCCCGTAACACCGGTGACACCCGCAGTAGAACCAAGCAGCACTGCCGGATACCCCCGCAGGGACGGACACCAACGTAGCACCGCCGGGCACCCGCAGCACTGGGCAGCGCCGGACACCGGCAGCAGCATCAGACACCCGCAGCAGCGCGACACACATCGGAACACCCCCTCATCCTAACCTGCGGTATCACCCCACTCCTGCCTCCTCCAGCAGCGACCCTGGGACCCCGCTTCACCGCAGCCACAACCCCCGGTAAGCAATAAGACACATGGTTTATAAGAAGCACCACCATTTTATTAAAAAAAATGTTTTTTCCTATTGTTCTCCTCAAAATTTGAGGTGCGTCTTATAATCAGAAAAATACGGTAATTACTTCAACATTTTCTCATAACTAAGATCCTCCAGGCACCTTATCAGTTTTGTAGCTCTTTTTGAGTGTTTTTTCTAAATCCAGGGAAACCTGTCTATGACCAGGCACCCAAAACTAAACTACATATTCCAGATGAGATGGCACTAAATGAAACACAGCAAAACAATCTAAAACGCTTTTTTCCTGTATCTGAGGTTACAACACAAACTGCACAAAGCAAAACCTTGTGAAATGATACAGACAAAACAGAACTCTGCTAATTGCAGCACTCAGCCAGTTAAAAGATTCACAGTCAACTGTAATATCTATTTCTTAACCCCTTCATCCGAGGGCAATTTTCCATTTGTTTTTTTTCCTTCCCTTCTTCCAAGAGCCATAACTTTTTTTATTTTTCAGTTACTATGACCATATGAGGTCTTGCTTTTTTTTCAGAACGAGTTGTACTTTTGAATTGTACCATTGAATTTTACCATATAGTGTACTGGAAAATGGAAAAAAAATCCAAGTGCATGTTCACTATATGGCAAAAATGACCTGGTAATAGGATTCTCCAAGTCAGTACGAGTATGCAGATACCAAATATGTACAGTTTATTTTTCATTAAAATGTTTAAGTGGTGTAAACAAATTAAGAAATTTGCATGAAAAAATGTTTTTTGCTTTTGTCGCCATTTTCAGAGACCCGTAACGTTCTCATTTTTCGCGATCTTGGGCTGGGTGAGGGCTTATTTTTTGCACCCCACGCTGAAGTTTAGTTGAAGCTATTTTATGGTAGGTACAATGTTTGGATTGCCCGTCATTGCATTTTATTGCAATATTGCGGTGAACAAAAAATTCCCCTTATTCTGGCGTTTTAATTTTTTTCTCGTTGCGCCATTTACCAATTGGATTAATTTACTTTACATTTTCATAGATAAAACATTTCTGAAAACAGTGATATCAAATGTGTATCTTTTATTTTTGTTTTATCTCTAATGGGGGTGACGAACTTGTTTTTGTTTGGTTTTTAAATATTTTTTTTACATTTTTTTTTCATTTTTTCTATAGTCCACTTAGGAGACTTGTGTGCTATACATAACAGGGCTTCAGCTTCAGTCCTGCTACGTATAGCAAAAATCACAATCTCCTATGAACGCGGGCCACAAGCCGGTGTTCACAGGTATATCGTAATGACAGGCACGGGAGTCTTCTGCAGACCCCCGGCTGTCATGACAACTGTGGTAGAACAACTCACTTGGCTGCTTAACAAGCTTGTCAGAGAAATGTTTTTCATTTAAATCTTCAACAGGTTTATTAAAACATGCTTCATAAACCAGTCCATAACAAATTAGACATATTCAGTCTTGTTGACATAAACAGCACGTATTTCAGACCGTATAACTGCCCAGAAAAACAGAGTTCAGCTCTTTTTAACAAGAGCACAGCTCAGGTGGTCAGCTGAACTTCAGAGAACACAGACTGAATGAGTCCAGAGGCTAAGCTTTTACGCCCTGGACCACACCCTAGAGTGGAGATAGGGTCCTGCCCAGCTCTTCAGCTGTTCACAAAAAAACTGGCCCTGTTATGACCAATTAACCCCTCTCAGCACATAACATGCTGGATAAAACTTACAGGGTCATATCACTGAAGCCAGCCAACAACCTCTGCTCCAGTAGATTACCAGTGAACTTGTTACAAAACCCATCTGCGCCTCGCGATCAAGTGATAAGAGTGCCGATTGGTGGGACTTGCAACGCGATTCTGGCCGGCACGTGTTAAATGCCCCTGTCAGTGATTGACAACGTCATTTTACTTATCTGTCGTGGGTGGATCTCAAATCCAACAACAGCCATTAGAGGCATTTGAAGGCAGATTAAATCAGCCATCAAGTGCGGGGAAAGATGTGGGCTCAGCGCCGGTGCCCACATCAAAGGCAGGGATATGGCTGATGATCGATCATGAAGAGGTTAACTTCCTGTTTTGTTCACAAACCATTTGGGTCACCAAGCCAAGACTGAGCAATCCTTCTTGGTCTAGGGCAGCAGAGGAGTTAATAATTGTCTAAATTTATAAATGGATTGCCAAGGGAGGCGGAAAGATTATGATATGTTTTCCTGGTGATCTGGAGTAGTGTGAGGACAAATTACTAGACAATTGCTGGATAACACTTGCTTATTCAATTCAGGAACCCATAGAAAACAATAACAGTGTATATTCCCATCCGCTGTGGCACCTATCCAGAGATGTTGGCGCTATCGTTACCGTCAGGTTACATGATAATGTTGGCTCCATTACTGGCTGACTGACTGGCTACAGCGGTCACATAACACATCAATGTCCCGTCACACCGCAGGCAGCGAGCTTTTTTGTTTTTTATTTTGGTCACTCGAATTGATTAAGTGGACAACCCTTTAATACCCTGAGATCCATTAAGGAATCAGTCAGTGGGTGTTAGCGGTGTCAGGCTCTCCAATCCTGGGATAAACACTATTTTGCAGTCTATTTATCTTAAAGCTAAGTTCAGCCAAATATTGGACTTCTTCGATCACTGATATATGGAAATTGCAAACATGCTTGGCTCTAGTGGCAGGATCTGCTCATAATGTAATGTATGTGGTGCAGCCTGACACCTGAGACTGGACATTAGGGTGCCAAGGAAAAATTAACTTTGCAAATTGGTAAGTCTTACCCCTCAAATTTGTTCCTTTTGGCATAAGGATTCACCATGTAAAAAATGTTGACATTAATTTTAGATTTACCTCTTGCTCAAGACATGTGAATTACCGTATTTTTCGGACCGTAAGACGAAATTTTTTCCCCCAAAATTTTTGGGGAAAATGGGGGTGCATCTTATGGTCGCAACATACCTAAAAATCCGATGGTGGCGGCGGTCCCAATGCAGCTTCCCTGTCTTGCTGTGGTGTCGGGGCAGCAGAGGGGCTCTGTGCTGCGTGGGGGGCTCCGCCTGCATTTCGTCCTAGCCGGAAAGCCCCCCGCAGCTCCGCTGCTGCGACGCGGTGCCGTCCTGAAAGATGGCCACCAGGGGCCTCCGGAAAGATGGCCGCCGCATACTCAGTCAAATCTCGGCAACGAGATCTTGTCCTGAGATCTCGGGAGACGAGTCATTGTTGGATGTATGGCAGTGGCATAAAAGGAATCTTAACAGCTGACACATGCTGCCTGATCGACAGGCAACATATATAAGACAATGGCTGTATGATTTTAGCCAGGTATGTTTGACTCAAACACTGCGGTGATTCAGAGAAAAAAGCCAGGGAGCGGCCTGTTCAACTATCCATCCATGTGGCTTGGTTCCCTGCGACTTCTCCTCACCCACTGCCAATGATTGGCAGGTATCTCCCTAGTCATGCATGTAGATTAAGACCCCTCACTCAAGGAGAGCAGGCAGAGAGAAATCGCAAGTCAACAGCCTTGTCAACTAGCCCCCATTGCAGCTTGGTCCCAGGCAGAATCTTATAGTATGTATTTCTCTAAAATGCTGCAGTATTTCAGTGTCAGACATACCTGGCTGAAATCATGGAGCCAGAGTCTGATAAATGCTGCCCATGGTTAATGCAGCATTTATCCGCTGTCAGGTTCCTTTTAATGCCCTGCAATAAAAATTCATGCCAATCAAAGCATGTATGCCTATGGTAAACTTATCTTATGACATGATTTGAAAGACGGCTGGCCATGAATACATATGTGATGACTTAACAGTATAGTAACAGTTATGAGTTCATATGAGTTAACAATAATCTTAGTATACAATAACAGAAATTGTACCAATACAGTATACTTTTTTTACTAAATGCTCTACTTACAACAATATCTTCAGGGAACGTGTCCTTACTGATAGATCCGTCATCGAACTCTACCTCGTAGAAGGTCTGAGAGGTAATTTCTGCAACCTTGCAGCTGTAATATCTTGTATTTCTGTGTTTCGCAATTACAGTCTGTCCAATATTTAGATTCTTCTTGGTTGTTTTGTGTCTCTGAAGCAAACCAACAGATACAAGAATAAAGAGTCAGTGTTGACCTGAACATATAGTAATGTCATAGTATAAAGGAATGTTCTGGACATTGATGAAAAAAAGGAGGATAACTTTTACATCTAATTATTTTTTTGAGCTAAACATCAAACTCTTAGGCCTCTTTCACACATCCGTTTTTTGCCGTCAGGCACTTTTTTAAAAAAAAGATCCATTTTTTAAACCGCCGGATGCGTTTTTTTGTCATTGACTATCATTAGCGCCGGATCGCGCTGCATGTCATTGCGTTTAGTCCGTTTTCTGACGGATCTGTGATAGATTTTAATTCCGGCGGCCGGACAGAACGCATCATGTAACGTTTTTTTTTTGTGCCAGAAACGCCTGACAGCGCCTGAAGCGGCGCATCAGGCGTCCGGAAACAATAGAAGTATATGGTACCGGATCAGTCTTTTGTGCAATCCGCCAAATGACTGATCCGGATTCTGGAAATCAAAATACTACTACTACTACTATTACTACTACTAATTTTCAGGACCAAAAAAAGGTGAGGAAGGATCCAGCTAAAAACCGGATCCGTCTTTTAAACAATTCACCGGATTGTGCCTGATTGCAAAAAACGGATGTGTGAAAGAGACCTTAGGCCTGTTTCACACATCCGTTTTTTTGCAATCAGGCACAATCCATCCAATTGCTAAAAAGACGGAACAGGCTTTGATTGTAAAAAACTGATGTGCTGGATCCGGTTTTTGCTGGATCCGTCGTGAACTTTTGAACCCGGAAAATGTATAGTACGCATGTCTGGCACGGAGGAGAGAGAGAGAATGCATGTGTGGCACGGAAGAGAGAGAGAGAACGCATGTGTGGCACGGAGGAGAGAGAGAGAGACCATGGTTTCCAGAATCCGGATCAGTCTTTTGGCAGATTGCACAAAAGACTGATCCGGTACCATAGACTTCTATTGTTTCCGGCCACCTGATGCGCCGCTTCAGGCGCTGTCAGGTGTTTCCGGCAGAAAAAAAAGTTACATGATGCGTCCTGTCCGGCCGCCGGAATTAAAATCTATGACGGATCCGGCAGAAAATGGACTAAACGCAATGACATGCAGCGCAATCGGGCGCAAATGCATGTCAATGAGAAAAAAACGGATCCGGCGGTAAAAAAAAACGGATCAGTTTTTTACAAATACTGCCGGATCGCGCCTGACGGAACAAAACTGTGTGAAACTAGCCTTAGGCTATGTGCACACGTAGAGGAATCTTTGCAGAAATTTCCTGAGAAATACCGAACTTTTTCCCAGGAAATCCGGACGCGTTTTTTTTCTCGGTTTTTGCTCCCTTTTTTTGCGGATTTTTCGCGTTCTTTTCCTGAACATCCTAGGGTCAATAATATAGTGGGAAAATCTGCAAATTTTCCGCGAAATTAATGAACATGCTGCGTTTTTTACCACAATGCATTTTTTTGCAGAAAAAACGCACCATGTGCACAAAAATTGCAGAATGCATTCTAATAATAGGATGCTTAATGCATGCGTTTTTTAAAAACGTGAAATTTCCTGAACGTGTGCACATAGCCTTTGGGTAAGTTCACACAAGACGTTTTTTCAGCTTTTTTTTCTACAGCAAAACCTAATCTATTGGCAAGAAAGAAGCTGCAGGAAAAAACAGTTTTTCCTTGGCTTTTCTTGTTTTTTTGCTGCAGTTTTGTCATGCTAGCTTTGTCTCTTGTGCATGCTGATAAAGTTTAGTGTTGGAAAACAAAAAATCCTATTCTATAGAATCAGGTTTTGCATTTATTTCAATGGGTCAAAAACACTGAAAAAAAATGCTGAAAGTGACATGCTCTATTGCACAAAATCCTGATGACAAAAAACAAAGCTGTGAGATTTCTGAAATTTGCTGGTACTGTAAAACCCAGCTAAAAATTTGCATAAAAAACATGCTGCAAAAACACCTAGTGTGAACTTAACCTTAACAGAGGAGTGTTCACATAACCTTGTTAAACCTGCCATTAGTAAAGAAGTTAAACGGTGGACTCTGGGGGTTGGTATCCATAAAAGTGTAGGCCAGCAATATTGTAACCTGGGATTACACTTTTATGCAAATTTTTTTTTTTATAAGTCTAGACTTAGAAGTCTAGTCTTATAAAGACTAATAAGACTTGATAATGTGGAAAGAGGGCTGACCAGTCTGGGGTAACTAATGCCCCATGGACTAGTCAAAGCCCTCATTAGCATAGGAAACGCGGACATTATAAATGCTTTTACAGGGCAGGTTAGGCAGGGAGTTTAATCACACATAGGTGAATGCTGCTGGGTTGGAGGGCATGGGAGGTTCCCTTTAATGTTTTCTGTTATTGACTAGGAGGTACTACATTGTAGGGGAATAATAAGTAACTATAAGGTCGGCGTCACACTTGCGAGTGTGATGCGAGTAAGTCGCACGACTTTCTCGCATCAACACCCGGCACGGCCGCCCGCTCTGGGACCCGAGTGTGCGGCTGCATGTATTTCTATGCAGCCGCACACTCGGGTCCGAGAGCGGGCGGCCGTGCGGGGTGTTGATGCGAGAAAGTCGTGCGACTTACTCGCATCACACTCGCAAGTGTGACGCCAGCCTAAAGGATACGATCAGCTATAACCTGGTACTTGTCCTTAAGAGTGAGTCATTTACATGTGTACTGTAACCAGCATTTATACGCAGCTCCACTTACTATATACACCTTGTGGGACATTTTATGTGAGGGATGTGATTCATTGAAGCTGTAGAGAAAAATAATAATTTCATGTATAGTACAAAGGCTATGTGAAAGATGTGTGGAAGATGACATACTGACAGGAGCACTTTTTAATTTACTTTAAGACCCGAGAAAAAAAAACTCCTGTCAGGGGAAAAAAGGTATGTATTGAAGTTTAAAATGTCATTTTTGATCAGTAAGATGGTAGTTATTCAGTTGCTCAACAGACCTGAGACAAGAACGTGACGTGCCATTTTAATGAAAAATATAGTAGGTGTGTCTGAAAGAACATCCAAGTCCTAACAGTAACAAAACCTACATCATAATTACTAGTATATACACAACGCCTTACCACTTTGGCAGGCTGAATAATCACTATTCATATTTATTAATTTAGCATGCCAGTAGGTGAAAAACAGACATGTACAATATACCGACCAAGTAGCTGCGGAACTACAGCAGGCAATTCTCCATTATGTGTTTAACTGTACATTAGAAAGACATTTTTTCCAGCATCTGCCTGTGTGGAGCGGGCTCTGCTTCTGAGCCCGCTCCAAAGTCCCTAACACGCTCCATGATGGATATATCTGTCATGGGGTGTTAAGGGGTTAAATAGGAATTTATGGGTGATGGTTAGCTGATGATGGCATCAGTCACAGCAATCCATTAAGTGTTGAAAAAATTTAAGAAATTTAAAAAAAAAAAAAAAAAAATTAGCTTGAATAGACGGTTTCCAAACCCCATAACATTTTTTATTTGTTGGTCAATGGAGCTGTGTGAGGGCTTGTTTTGTGTTCTGACCCGATTTACTTATTGATACTATTTTGTGGTAGATACAATGCTTTGATTGCTTCTTAATGAAGCTTTTGGTGGCCTAACAGCAACCATGAAAAAAAAAAATCGAAATGCCAGAATTGCGGATTTTATCTCTACCATTTTCACAGATTGGGTTAATTAATTTTAAATTTTCATAGATAAGACTTGTTAATGCCAAATATTTTTATATTTCTTTATTAACTGGGAAAAAGGGAGGTGATTTGAATTTTTATATCAATTTTAACAACTTTTATTCTTTACTATTTCCTTTATTTGCTAGTTAATTTAGGGGACTTGAACCTGCAATCAACTGATGCACTATACAAAGTAATACCACAGTATTTCTGTATATAGCCTTCTATAAGGCACAGCCACAGACTGGACCTCACATAAGCGATCACATGAGAGGCATGGGGGCCTTCAGTGGACCCCTGGCTGTCACAGCAACTCATCAGTTACCTGTAATCATGTCACAGGGAGGCCGAAGGCTGCCTGAACTAATGTCCGGGGTAGATAGCGGTGCTTAAATGCCACTGTCAGTAATTGAAAGTGGCATTTAAGAGGTTAATAGCAGCGATCAGTAGGCACACCAACTGATGCTGTTGGGAGGCAGATACCAGCTATATGTTATAGCAGGCATCTACCTTCGGCAGAGTGAGCTCTGCTTCTGAGCCCACTCCAAAGTCCCTGACATCCTCCATGATGGATATAGTCATGATGAAGTGTTACAGTAAACCTGTCTGCAGGATTCTGCTGAGTAACCTACAGACAGTATCAGGTCGGCACCGTTATACTGATTACAATGATACCTTGGTTGGTGAAATCAGTCTTGTGGTTGTTGTTTAATCTTTATTTTCAGTTTTGAGTTAATTATATGCTCGTGCTCTGGGGCGTCCTGTGGGGGGGGGTCTTCCATGTTTTGCTCGGATTAGGTATTCGTGTGTATAGCTTCTGACACGTCACTGATCCCTCAGTGACCTGGCCCTATTTTACATAATGAATATTATATATATTGAAAAAAAACAATAACAATCACCATCAGCAGGCAGGCGGCTACTGAGCTGCAGGTTGATCACATGTATAATGTGAATTTAACTCTTTAATTTGATGCTATAAATAAATTCATAAAAAAAAATAAAAAAAAAATAAAAAAAACTGTCTCAAAATGGCGTCATCAGCGCTTGGCAATCCGATAGATGCTACTGCGCAGGCGACGCTATCTTGCTGGAGAAAAAGTAAATAAATTGTCTCCACTAAGATGGCGCTAGCCGCTATTTTGAGACAGATTTTTATTTAATGAATTTATTGATAGCATCTAATTAAATGCACAATATACATGCGATTATGCTGAAAAAGCAGGCGCTGCCGCCACTTGCCTGCTTAAGGTCATTATTTTTTCTTCAATATACAGGTCTGGCAAAAAAAGACCAATGCAAAATTTTTAGTTTGTTTGATTTTTCTCTTATAGGTATATTTTTGAGTAAAATGTAAATTGTAAATTTTATTCTATAAATTTTATTCTATAAACTACTGACATGTCTGCTACTTTCCAAGCAATAAATTTTGTAGTGCTAAGAAAACAAGTTCATAATAATTTAGAAACAATAATACTAATGTTTTAACTCAGGAAGAGTTCAAAAATCAATATTTTGTGGAATAACCATGATTTTTAATTACAGCTTTCATGCGTCTTGGCATGCTTTCCACCAGTCTTTCACACTGCTTTTGGGTGACCTTATGCCACTCCTGGTACCAAAATTTAAGCAGTTCTTTGTTTGATGGCTTGTGACTATCCATCTTCCTCTTGATTACATTAAAGAGGTTTTCAATGGGGTTCAGGTCTGGAGATTGGGCTGGCCATGACAGGGATTTGATGTGGTGGTCCTTCATCCAAACATTGATTGACCTAGCTGTGTGGCATGGTGCATTATCCTTGGTGATAATTGGGGAACATTGCCTGAGCAGAAGGAATCAACTGTTTTTCCAGGATAACCTTGTATGCAGCTTGATTCATACATCCTTAGCAAAGATTAACCTGCCCAATTCCAGCCTCGCTGAGGCATCCCCAGATCATCACCGATCTTCCACCAAATTTCACAGTGGGTGCAAGACACTGTGGCTTGTACGCCTCTCCAGGTCTCAATCTAACCATTAGACGACCAGGTGTTGGGCAAAGCTGAAAAACTAGACTTATCAGAGAAGATTACCTTACTCCAATCCTCTATGGTTCAATACTTATGGTCTTTGGCAAACTTCAACCTGGCTCTCCTTTGCTTCTCATTGATGAAAGGTTTTTCCTAGCTTTACATGACTTGAGCCCTGCCTCTAGGAGCCGGTTATGAACTTTCCTTGCCGTGCATGTCACCCCAGCTGCCATTTGCCATTCCTTTTGTAGGTCACTTGATGTCATCCTGCGGTTGCTAAGTGACATTCGAATAAGATGACGGATATCCCGGTCAGTGGAGAGTCGTTTCGCCCTGTGCCAGTCTGTAGCTTTGTTGTCCCCAATGTCTGCTGCTTGACCTTGTTGTAATGCACTGCCGACTTAGAAATTTTAAGGATGGAGGCAACATGACGCTCACTGTATCCCTGCTAGTAAAGCCAGAATTGAGCCCTTCTGTTCTTTTCAACGCCTGTGGCATGGTTAAAAGCTATTTTTTCATTCCTATTACTCTTGGGATATTACTAGCACTTGTTTTGCCATCCAGCTTGTCTTATTGCAAGAGGATTGTGAACACCACAGCATTTTTTTTTATATTTTCCTTTGTTAAATAAGATTTGGTTCAGGTGATCACCTAATCAGAAGCACATTAAGTAGAATGAGGTGAACTCTGGTGGGAATTCAACTGACACTGGAATGGAATGGCTGTCAGACATATAAAGAAGCTGATTTTTTTTTATAAAACTGTGCAGTGGTCTTTTAATTTTTGCCAGAGCTCTATATACCGTATATTTCAGACTATACTATAAGATGCACTTTTTCCCTTCAAAAAACGTGGAGGAAAATGGGGGGTGCGTCTTACAGTTCGAATGTACCTGGTCTGGCTGTAGTGGGGAGCAGCGGGTCACAGGAGGCAGGAACTGGCTGCTGTGGCTAACTCCTGTGCTAGCTGCTAAAAAGAAATTAATATTCAATGCCTTCCACACCCATGGGCGTGAAAGGCAGCAAGTATTCATTGCTCTTTAGTAGCGAGCACAATGTCAGCCGCAGGCTTCCTGCAGCTGCCGGCGTTCATGTGTCCCCGTTACTAAAGGGAATGAATATTCACTGCTCTCCACTCCCATAGATGTGGAATGAAGTGAACATTTAATCCCCTTAAGTAGCGGCACAGGTGAAAGCCCAGCAGCTGCAGGAAGCCGGCGGCTGCAGCTGACACTGTGCTCTCTATTAAGAGCAATGAATATTCACTGCCCTCCACGCATATATTCCCGGCGTGGAGAGCAGCAAGTATTCCAGCAGCTGTCCTTGGCTTGTAAGCAGCACATGACGTCACTGCCATGCGTTGCTTACAAGCATAAAGTAGCTTTTGGCATTGGAACAAGACGTGGCGAGGGAGCGCAGGAAGGTAAGTGTAATAGTTGGTTTTTTTTATGTTCTTCTGATCAGGCCATGCATACCAGGATGGGGATGGGGGCCAATTATACCAGGACGAAGATGGGGGCACTGCATATCAGGATGGAGGCCAAGCATACCAGGATAAGAATGAGGGGGACCATTCCTACCAGAATTGGGATGAGGGGGCCATGCCTACCAGGCTAGGGATCAGGGGGACATGCATGCCAGGATGGGGATGATCGGGGCCATGCACACCAGGGTAAGCATGAGGGGGGCCTTGCACACCAGAGTAAGGATGAGGGCGCCCATGCATACCAGGATAAGAATGAGGGGGCCCATGAACACCAGGATGGGGATGAGGGGGTCATGCATACCATGGTAAGGATGAGGGGGCAATGCATACCAGGATAAGGATGAGGTGGCCATGCATACCAGGATAGGGGATATTACATACAGAATTGATCACATTTTTTGCTTCAATTTTTTTTTATAATTTCCTCCTCTAAAACCTAAGGGCAGAAGCCATCAGTATGAATACTGAATCAGGGCACCACATGAAGACCCCACCCACAGGCCGTCCCAGAGCGCTAGCATATCAACTCAAAACTGAAAGTAAAGATTAAACAACAACCACAAAACGGATTTAATCAGCCCATGTATCATTTTAATCAGTATAAAGGCGCTAACCTGACACTGCGTGTAGGTTACGGTGCACAATGTTGCTGACAGGTTCCCTTTAAATAGTCAAAACAGTCTATTGGTGTTGAAGGGTATTTCTCAACTCAATCACAACAATTAAATATATTACCACTCTCACAAAAAAAAACAACAAATATAAACCCAGCAAGCTTATATTCAGGTATTTTTAGTTTTCTACTGTTCTAGACTGAGCTATTTTCATATGTGCTTTTTTTTGTACATGAGGGTTTAAAGATTATATACATTTTTTTTCAATAATTTTTTTTTTAAATTATTACACATATCGTGCCCCTTCCAAGGTAATAAAAAACCTTTGGGAGGCATTTTAAACATTTAAATACATTTTTAGCCTATTTTCCCCAGCAACTGGGTCAGACATATAATCCCCAGTTTCAAGGCCAATTCTGTCTACTGCTTGAATAGCAGCCCTGGTCCTGGTTTGCCAACACCCAACATGGCAGATGGTATCCATCAAGGCTTTCACAGACAGTATATATTTTGCTTTATGTTAACGTCTTGTGTGACATATTTTGGGATATGTTAGGTTTAGAAACAAGTAATGGAAGGACACATTTTAGTTGTAATAGTAGATATAGCTGACTTGATTGATAAGAAATGTGATTGCTGGCGCTAGCTAGGAATACAATATACTCAAACTCTGCCATCTAGTCTGAATTAACAAATCTGACCCTCAAAGATCTATAACAAGATGAAAGCCTTCATGTATTATACAAAGAATTATCATATTGATGAAACTAAACAAATATATTTAAAACTACTATTTAATAAAAAGGAGCCAAGACAGCAATGACATTCTCCTGAGATTATTGCATCTCAGAATTCATTCACTTGAAGGCTAACTTTAGGGTATAATCTCCCATTGCAATATTATCAGCTGAACATTGTAAAGTATTGAAGACAAAGATTATTTTATATAGCTCATGTTCTAAGAATTGCCTCCAGCTTTCCTCCACGTGAGACTTGGTAACTAACAGAAGTGACAGATTTAGAAACACATGAAGAGCATTCCTCATTCTGCAGCGCTGTGACCATACTCTGGAAGATTTCAAATCAATATAATGAGAAACACTCAGAAAATAAGTTCTCACCATGTTCTGATTGATCATGTGCCTGAAGCATGTGATGTACACTACAAAGGGCCAGTCATCAGGCTCCATGACTACCCCCGCAGCATGAGCGCAGGTCACATGGAAGGATGTGGGACAGCGCCCATAGGAACACTGGATACAAGCTCCATGAGAGTTTTTAACTCTTTGTCTGCAGAAAACACATTTCTGTTGATGACAAGAAAAAAAGGTTTAATATGAACACATCATAACAAAATAGTGCAAATACGATATACACACATCAGTAAGTGTCATTTATATTAATTCTCCACAACGGGCTGTTTATTAGACATATTTCAGACATTGCTTGTTTTAAAGTTACTCCAGTATCTTTGCCATTAGAAACGTGAAAGGCATTTAAAGGAAACCTGTCAGCAGGATTTTGCTAAGTAAACTACGGGCATTGTCAGGTTGGCAGTGATAATCATGTTAAAATGATACCTGGGGTGAAGAAATCAGTCTTGTGGCTCTTGTGTAATCAGTGTTAGAAGTTTTCAGTTAATGATATGCCCATGCTCCTGAGCAGAATTGAAGGCAGAGTCTTTTCTTCCTGCTCCAAGCCAGAGAAACCAAGGAAAGACCTGCCCACAGGCCGTCCCGAAGCACCAACAGGTTCTTCATCATAGAGACAGAGAGAGCAACAAACTGTTTGTGCTTTGTGGCGGGACTGTAGGCAGAGTCTTTTCTTCCTGCTCCAAGCTAGGGAAACCAAGGAAAGACCTACCCACAGGCCATCCCGAAGCACCAACAGGTTCTTCATCATAGAGACAGAGAGAGCAACAAACTGTTTGTGCTTTGTGGCGGGACTGTAGGCAGAGTCTTATCTTCCTGCTCTAAGCCAGAGAAACTAAGGAAAGACCTACCCACAGGCCTTTCCATGGTTTCTCTGACTTAAGGCACTGTCACACTTAGCAATCGCACTAGCGATCACAACGACACGACCTGGCGAGATTGCTAGTGCGATCGCTAGTTAGCTTCCAAACACAAAGATCTCATCAGAGATCAGCGATCTGTATAACGACCTCTGCGGTCGTTGGGAAAACCTAGTCCCGCCTGCGACGCTGGTAAAGTTATTCATAAAGGGTGTCACACTCAGCGATTCAGGCTCACCAGCGGGACACGTTCATAAGCGATCAGCGACATCGCAGGGGGCCACATCGCCGCTACATGTCGCACACAGCTGCGTCGCTAACGAGATAGCTACTGTGTCTTAAAATCGGTGACTCTTTAGCGATCTCGCTTAGTGTGACAGTAACTTTAGAGCAGGAAGATAAGACTCTGCCTACAATCAAGCCCCGAATCATGGGCATATTATTAACTGAAAACTTCTAAGGGCCCCGTCTCACATAGCGACACACCAGCGATCCCGACAACGATCAGGATCGCTGGTGTGTCGCTACATGATCGCTGCTGAGCTGCCAAACATGCAGCTCAGGCAGCGATCACGACAGCGACACTGCGGGTAACAAGCGACGCACGTCGCCTAGTTACCCGCAGTGTACGTTGGATACCAGCGCACTGATGCAGGGAGCTGGTAACAAAGGTACACGTCGGGTTTCCAGGCGCTGCACGGTGCCTGGAAACCCGACGTGTACCTTGGTTACCAGCTCCCCTGCAGCAGCGCGCTGGTATCCAAGGTACACGTCGGGTTTCCAGGCACAGCCCAGTTTACCTTGGTTTCCAGGAGATCGCTGGTCTCCTGCCTATCACAGGCAGCGATGCGTGCTGGCCAGCAGGAGACCAGCGATCAAAAAAAAGTCCTGACATTTCTGACACGACCAGCGATTCACAGCAGGGGCCTGATCGCTGGTACATGTCAGACATAGCGAGATCGCTGCTGAGATCGCGGTTTAGAAGCGATCTCGCTATGTGAGACTGGGCCCTAACACTGACTACACAAGAACCAGAAAATTGTATCATTTTAATCAGTTTAACACTATCAGCCTGACAATGCCTGTAGTTTACTTGATAAAATCCTGCTGACAGATTCGCTTTAAGGAGGACCTGGTAAAATGTACGCAGTTCCAGAGATATGGACCTTTTGATTATGGCTAATGGTCTTTAAGAGAGCATGACTTACACAGGATCCTCTGGGGCATGTCTTTAGGTTGCCCTACATTATTAACCTGTGGTCAACATTCCCTTCATAAATACCATCAAAATTAGCACTAAACAAACAGTCCCATATATCTGGAATCGTATAGTGGAGTTTTAATAAAGAAAAAACTGAACACTCAGGAGAGCAGGAAGAATAAAATATGAGCAACAACTGGATACTTTGACCTGTTGACAGATCCTCTTTAAGCGATTACCCATTTTAAACAATTATTTTGTAGGAAGCAATCTAACCAGGTAAAAGCTGAATACGGTTGTCCAACTGTTCACATGACCAGAGGTTAGCTATAATCTGTAGGGGAAGCCAATAGCAAGCATACTCCTGCAATGCCACCTCAGGAGAAATGAAGACTTACAATGTGCCCATGTTTTTTTGGGACATAAGTATTTACATCAATGTGTCCATTAAAATCAGTTGGCTATCCATGTAATAATCCATGAATGCATTGGGTTGCTAATAGATTGGCTAACAGCTTAAGGTTTAAATGGCAGATCACTCTATAAATCACTACATTACCTTTATAACAAAATCCTGTCCCTGGTTCTGCTGAACCAATAAAATGCACCCAACTGAGAGGTTTACGGGTGTCGCACCCCCACTGATCTGATGATGGCTCATCCTAAAGGTACTGCCACACTAAACAATCCCGCTAGCGATAGCGATAACGACGCATACTAATGCGATCGCTAGCGGGATTGTTTCTATATCGCTAAGTGCGGCTTAACTTAGCGATATAGTTAACGACGCTATCGCGGTTAGCGATCTTCTTAGCGATTTAGCGGTACAAAAGTACCGCTAAATCGCTAAGAAAAGGTGCCACACTTAGCGATATATACTTACCTGCGGGGCGCCGACGATCTAAATAGGGTCCGGAACGATGTCAGCGACGAGCGAGATCACAGCAGGATCTCAGCAGGGGCCACGTCGCTGGTAGATGCCGCACACAACAACATCGCTAACGGGATCGCTAAATAGTGACGTTTTTTAGCGATCCCGTTAGCGATGTTGTTTAGTGTGGCATACCCTTAAGGAGAGGCCATAGATATAAAGTACAGGACAATCCCAAATAGAGATACGTATTTAGAAACATGTACTGTGCAAATTTCACATTTTTCAACTATCTGTAGTTTATTAGCTCCATATTCTAGCAGTCTCCATGGGGAGAAGAGGAAAGTAGATTGTGAGCTAATACGCTTGTAGACAGAAGGCTCAGGACTGTCCACTGCAACATGGAAGACAATGACTTCAGCTTAGAAGGGAAGAGGCCTGCAGCACAAACCGTTTAACTCTGAAGAAAAGGTACTGCACATGTACATTTTTAATAACATTATAATAAAATGATAGCATGCTTTAATTTTCTCTGAACTAATTCACCAAGTAAAAAAAACAAGGCAGGTCAAGTGAACGGAAAGCCTTAAAATTAGTAAAGTAATCTAATCAGGACATATATGTTGACAGTTAACCATCTTCCAAAGTTCAGGCTAGTAATATGAGTCAAAGATGAACTATTTCTAAATGCTACCATTCAGCCTCATGGTAAAACACAAGCTCGATATTCCTTTTATTTTATTCTGTAGTAATTTGGGACTGAACATTCTTTTTATTCAGTACATAAAAATATCTTTATTAGATTTAACGGCACAACAGCAATAAAAATGCTGATTTGTATTGGAAGTGTTCTGAAGAATCAACAAAAAAAATGATCTGTTGGCAACAGCATTTTATTTTCTACAACAGTAAGAAATGACAGTGCTGCCATGTTTGCAATATTTAGCTGCTGGTTTGATTAGCTTTCAATATTTTCCTTATGAACATTTACAGAAACTTCTGCATTTCATTCAAAAAGTCACTGTGTACAGCGCCAATAGCAATTACATGGTAAAACTCTTCTGAGAAACAGAAGGATTCCACTAAATTATGCTGAGTATCAGAAATACCATCTGGTTTATAATCTAGGATTTGGGACATGGGATGGATTTGCACATGCTAAACATTTAAAACCGACAAGTTGTAAAATAAGGTATGGCTGGCTCTGAAGCATCTGATGACCCAGATGGAAAAAGTAAGACTTTCCAATATGTCTGCACTTTAGCTTTATCCTGCTACAATGGGGCATGTTATGTTACATTTCTTCTATACTACTAAAGAACTGCAAGCACAAGACATGTTATAAAGGAAGCACCTAACAGGAGCATGAATACTAGTAATGTATCTGGGGTGTTTGGAACTGAGACGCCTGGCATTTTGGACGTCTCTTTCATCAGGTTTTCTCTGAGCCTATGCATTAGGCCATGCTCAGCATTTGGTCAGTATTTTACATCAGTATTTGTAAGCCAAAACCAGGAGTGGGTGATAAATACAGAAGTGATGACGTGTTTCTATTACACAGGGGTGGGCAATTAATTTTCCCAAGGGCCAAACCAATCAGCTGAACTTAAAGGGCCGATCCAAAACCAAAGCTGAATTTCATACTAAATGTGCAGCTATTTAGTGTAGTAACCTAATCTCCCTTTCTAATATACTTCAATGAAAAATTCCCTAGCATATCCTCTATATTCTGACTTCCTCTGTTTTGTTCTTCACTTCCAAAGACATTTTGTTTGAGATTCACCAGTGCATGCTATGATACTCAAATCAGCCATCATCAGGGGGCAGAGGCTGCGGTCACTGCCACAGCCTCTGAGCCCTCTCTGAGAAGAGACGTCATCGGTGATGTCTGTTTCAGGGGCTTAGCTAGTACTGCTCACCTGATAATGCGTCGGTTGTAAATTCTGATGCATACTCAGTATAAGCTCTCTGTGCTATATTCCTTTGAATGAACAGTGACAGTGCGCTCCTTTGCTGGCTCTAAAGAAAAGTGACGAGCCGGCAAGAGAGCGTACTGTGAGGTTAAGGTTAAAGGAGCATATAAAAAAAAAAAATCATATGATTTTCATCCAGAAAAACAGACGACTTTCCATCTGTCTTGTCATCCATATGGCATCCATTTTTATACATCAGAAGTAAATAAAATTTACAAGAACAAAATACTGTGTCCTATTTAGTAATAGAAATGTATTCATAAAAATCGGATACTGAACGGAAGATTCATAAGGGATCCAATTTTTTTTGTGAACATAGCCTGACAATACCCATAGCCTTGCAATAACGTTTATCGTAATTTGTATTAGCAGTTGATCAAGCAATAAATACATTAGGAGCATTGGAAAAAAAAGTTGTTTGCCCACCTCTGTTCCACTTGCATAGTAGAACCACATTAGATATGGTGCAGGAGGTGATGGGGAGGAGGTCTTTATTGCAGTCTATGGAGTAGATGTGATAAGCCACAAATCACAGGGGGAGCGCTGTGAGGGGCGTAACCCTTACCTCTCCTGCACAGGACATACAACAGCACAAGTAGCGTGCAAAGGGGGAGTAAGGGTTAACCCTCACATACAAAGGTGGGGAGCCAACAGAGTACATGGTGTAGCAGAAGAGCAGTTTGGGGATCACATAGAATATCCCATCTAAAGGCTGCATGCAGTGTAGGTGAGGGAGAACTTCACTGTTGGACCCTGTATTCAATACGAATACTCAGCCCAAGTGTTTTATCCCACTTCAGCTGCCAGGAAGATCCAGGGACAATCATCAGTGCCTACTAATTAGCTGCTCTTCCAGCTTTTATTCCACAGTAAGGGTATGTGTTCACAGTCGGGATATGCAGCGCTTTGGACGCAGCGGATACCTGGCTCCACCCAAAGCGCTGCCCCCATTTGTATGTGGGGTGATTCAATGAACACGTCTAGAAAGACACGCCGCATGTCCGGTTACGGAAGTCTGCCTCCTCTGTGCTTGTACACAGAGCGGAGCTGGGATTTCATAAAATCCCCTCCACTATGCTGTAACATCTCGACGCTGCGGATTGGAAGCTGCAGCTGTACGCAGTGTCCAATCCGCAGCAAATACTGAAGGAATACGCCCTGTGGAAACATATTCTTAGTGTGAAAGGAGCAATCGCAGGTGCTGTGACCTAATCAGCCCAGCAGATATACAACGCTGCCTCCTAGGTGTTATCTGTGCTCCACTTACAAGCTACTTGCCCATTATTTGCAGCAGATGGGTGTTGTAGTCCTTGCTTCCCTCCTCCTGTCCTGAAAGATCCTGCAGAAGATTGAGCATCTCTGCAAACAAGGAGCTCAGCAGCCCCGCATCCACCAATGAGAAGACAGGGGCGGGGCTACAAAAGTGATGACAATCCTGAGAAAGATCAGAATCGTAGATCAGTCCCTCTCCGGCCCTCTGGCTGTGAGTGTCAGCGGACCAGACAGTAACAGTCAGAGGGCCGGATGTGGCCCGCGGGCTGCAGCTTTCCCAGGCTTGCTTTGGAGTGTGGGTGAAAACAGGATTACCCAGAGAAAACCCACGCAAACGTGGGGAAAATAAAATCTTTGCAGATGTTGTCCTTACTGGGACTTGAACCTAGCACTCCAGCGTGGTAAAGCTACAATGCTAACCACTGAGTTACTGTGCTGTGTAGAGCCGAATCTCTGCAACAATATGAAAAAATGTGCATGGCTGTTTTATTGTTCTATAGGATCTTCTTTATTATGGTATACTTACGGTCAATGCATTTGTACATGAGAACCCATGTTACCAGAAGAGTTTTATCAGAGTGACCTGAAAAGATAGGTTTACATTTTGCGTATTTGGTGTGGATGTTTCTGCAGGGTATCAACCACAAAATCTGTGCTTGTTACATGCAGAATTTGCTCTCATTTTTGCTGCAAATTTGCCAAAGTCTTCCAAAGTCGCAAAGTATGAAGCCTATACTGAATTCTGCACAAATAATTTTAAAATGAACAACTTAGCAATGTGAAAATATGATTCGTTAAAATCCCATCTACTTAGCTGCCACTGTAATGCACTATTGTTTATTTTTGCATGTTGGCTGCTGGTATTATCAGGCTGGTATGAGGCCATGGATATTGCAGCCCGCAGCCGCCCCAGAAAAGGCACATCTATTATATGCACCAATTCTAGATCTTTGCCCTTTTTTTCCCACTTGCCATGTGGCGGTGGCAAATGGGGTACATATTTGTGGGGTTGATGTCACCTTTGCATTGTCCGGAGAAATCAAGCCAATTGCTTAGTAATGGAGAAATGTCTATAAGACGCCTCTCCATTACTAATCCTATAGTTATATTGTAAATAAACACACAGACAAAATAAAACCTTTTCATTGAAAGAATGTCACAGACTCCTTTAATGAATCTAAATTAAACCATACTCACGTCATCACCCATTCCACTGAAGCCATGGTCTCCTGCATTAAAACAAAAATAAAAAACAACCATATCCCTCACCGTAATCCATGTCTGGGGATAAACGGTTTTCAACCTGGACAGTGCCAAGATGCGACCATCCGAGCCACTGATGAATGAGTTGCTGCGAGCGCAGCATCAGTGACTAGCGGTGACATAATCAAGGTTTACGCTAGTCACTGAGGCTGCGTTCCCTGCCGGGTCCCTGAACTGCGGTGACCTCTGTGAGATCACCACTAAAGCTGGTGTCACACTCGCGTGTGTGATGCGAGAAACTCGCACGAGTCTCTCGGATCATCACACGGCAATGCTGCCGGCACTCGGACCGGAGCATACGGCTACATGTATTTCGATGCAGCCGCACGCGCCGGTCTGAGTGCCGGCGGAAGTGCTGGGTGTTGATGCGAGAGACTCATGCGAATTTCTCGCATCACACACGCAAGTGTGACACCGGCCTAACAGTTCCCCTTACCAGCCTCAGAATACCAGCCCCCAGTTGTCAGCTTTAGCTTGGCTGGTTGTCAAAACGCCTTTTTAAAATTTATTTATTTAAACAAATAAAAGATACGGTGTGGGGATCCCTCTATTTTTGATAACCAGCCTTGCTGAAGCTGACAGTTGCAGCCTGGCTGCTTATCAAAAATACAGGGGAACCACACGTCATTGCTGAAGCCGACAGCTGAGGGTTGCAGCCTGGCTGGTAATCAAAAATACAGGGGAACTCTACATAATTTTTTTATTTTACTTATTTATAGCGCAGGCAGCTGATAGAACTCTCATAGAACTCTTGTTGTTAACAGTTGAATACAACTCTCAACATTGTCCCCTGCTAGCGCTGATCGCAGTGGGAGCAAGGGACAGTGATGTGAGCCATCTTCATTTCAACACCAGCGACGGAGAACAGCGTGAACAATATCACTGATTCCCAGACAACGGTACGTGCAACACTGATGACACAGGGATGTTATCCATGTATCATCAGTGTGCGGGACGTTTTGCGACCCGTGCTGCTACTGGAAACACTGATGTTTGAAAAAGCCCTCAGTGAACTCGGTCATTTACTGAACTTTGGCAGACTTTTTGCCGATTTTTAGGAAAAAAGCTCGGGAATCCAAATGTGCAACGTTTGTGCCGAATTTGAGATTGGTGAACGTTTTTCAATCATCTCTAGTCACAAATTGGTATAGAAAAAAATGGACATGTGAAAAGACTATAATATGTACTATAACGTGTTGTGGGACATCCACATAGAATAAGAATAGAATGTATGATTAAAATAGGCATGCGAGTCAGGCTTTGGGCAGTTCCTACTGGTAAAGTTGTGTCTTCATCTGAGACCGTCAGTTATTAAACACAAAAAACGGAATAGTAAAAAATAAGGTAAGCGTACTGCATATTTATTTTCTAGTTTTAGGCATGTTAAAAGTTATTTCCAAATCGAGGAAAAACAGCAGATCTTCACTATAAAATTACTGATTTCCATAGCTTTGGCAGTATTTTCACCATGTACTGTCTGTGATCACAAGAGACAAACGTTTTATTTAAGTACATTTTTTCAGTTCATGGTATGATGTCCCATCTTAGACATACATACCTCTATAACAGAGCACAAAGCTCCCTGTTAACAGGTATCTAGGATAATGGGTGGTGTAAAGGTGCCACATGCTGGGTTTAAAGCGCTCATCCAAGTCAGCAGCATTTTGAAATATTAAGTGACTGTAAAATAACAAAGGAAATACTCCAGGCTAGTATCTTTTCTGCTAAGTAACAGAAAATGAAGATACATATTTCAAACATAGACCACATATCATTCCCAACATTTGCTCTAATAACGTGCCAAGTCTGCATGTCATGAACTGGAACTAAAACGTTTTAAGCTTTGGTCACTTACCAAATACAATGATAATGAATATGTAGTAAATTACAAATCGTACAGAAAACGTTTTAGAGGCAAAATCATGATAGAAAAACACAAATAATACCAATGTATAGTCAAAGTTTCCTATTTCCGAGTTCCCAAGTACAGAATTTCACATTCCGACCATAAGAGAATGCACATGAATTATACCTGTCATGTAAATATTTTTCTGCTTTCCACTGGGTCTCAATAAAATTCTTTGATATTTAAATAAGACAGTTTCCTAATTTGCTGTGCATACTTAATAGTTTGCTAGGCCAGATTCATAGAGAAGTGTGAATAAGTTTTTTAGTCTCAAGGGGAAATGGAAACTGCCAGTGTCAGAAATAATGTGAGAAAACACAATGTTATCTAAAATTATGCAGAAGTAGCTGGGTGGGAAAGTATACATCATAATAACAGAGGGGGCTTCACCTAACTAGTGATGAGCAAGCGTGCTCGGATAAGGAGTTTTCCGAGCACGCTCTTGTGTTAATAGAGTATCTTCAAAGTGCATGAATACTACGTTTGAGTCCCCGCAGCTGCATGTCTTGCGGCTGGTCAACAGCTGCAACACTTGCAGGGATTGTCTAACAAACAGGCAATCTCTGCATGTGTTGTGGCTGTCGACTCGAACAGAGTATAGTAAAGTGAAAAAAAAAGGTTTTCAAAAGTTCAAATCACCTTCCTTTCGCCCCATTCAATATCAAACAATGAAAAAAAAAATCAAACATACACACATATTTGGTATCGCTCCGTTCAGAATTGCCCAATCAATATAAAAAAAATAAACCGATCGGTAAATGTCAGAACGAGAAAAATTCAAAAAGCCAGAATTACATTTTTTTGGTCGCCGCTACATTGCAACAAAATGCAATAACGTGCGATCAACAGATCCACCCAGCCCAAAAAAGTGAAAAATGAAGACGCTACGGGCCTCGGAAAATGGCACCATTTTTTTTCTTTACAAAGTTTGGAATTTTTTTTCACCACTTAGATAAAAAGAAACCTAGACATGTTTGGTGTCTATGAACTCGTAATGACCAGGAGAATTATAATGGCAGGTCAGTTTTAGGATTTAGAGAACATGGTAAAAAAAAAGTGGAAGTGCACTTTTTTTGCAATTTCGATGCACTTGGAATTTTTTTCCCGTTTTCCAGTACACTATATGTTAAAACCAATCATTTTGTTCAAAAGTACAACTTGTCCCACAAAAAAACAAGCCCTCACATGGCCATTTTGACTGAAAAGTAAAAAAGTTAAAGCTCTGGGAAGAAGGGGAGCAAAAAACAAAAACGCCAAAATGAAAATACCTCAGGCTGTTAAGGGGTTAAAAAGTAAGATTTTAATCAAAATCTCCCTGCACACAAAAACTGAACAATTTCCAAAATTTTGACATGACCGTTTCATAGAACATTTATTAACACATGAAATGAAAGTAAGGTTAATAATATAACTTTCATTAAAAAAAAAAAAAACTTCACTTCTCAAATTAGTTGATGCAAAAATAAGTACAGTCCACATCAAAAACTACTACATCTAGTGTTTTGTATGTGTCACGCACAGTGTGGGAAGACTAAGTGCAGCACAAGGGGAAGAGGGGAAGGAAGCCCAAGCGCTAGGGAAAGGGGGAGTGGAGACCTCTATGCAGATCTAATAGCACCCTGCCCTCCCCTACCATCCCTACATTGGTTCCACAACAATCGCCGAGCGGGAACCTAAGTCCTGTATATCCCTAGACCCTGAATAGGGAAGGGAGGGATGCGCACTGGTCAGTTCCCACAGTACACTAAAAAGAAGAAGGGAGACAAACCAAACAAGGGGTAAGAAACTTAGCTTGAGCAGACTCAGAAAGGTAACACTAAATATCCTCCAACAGCACCAGAGAGGAAGTAAGCTGACTGCTATAGCTCCAAGCCTTCAAAAGGAAAAATGTGAATATCACCGGCGACTCCCTGAAGCAGACTGAGTGTCTATAAACACCCAGGTTCAGGTGTGTTAATTAGAGCCGGAGGGAGGTTGCCACTGGGTCCAAAAGTCAGAAGGATTAAGAAAGTGTCTGCAATGACAAACGCAGACTGCAGCCAGATGCAGAGCAACTGTCTGTAGCATCTGACACACCCGTGACAGTATGATGTCGATGACTAAAGGACAGCACCAAGTCTTCTAGACATGGAATGAACAAGTTAGTGACATATTGTAACATTATCTTTTTCCATTCTTCAAGAAGGATCTCTTTTAGTGCCTAGAAGCTGGATGGAAATTGATGCTCAAATTGTGTCTTTAAAACTCCCCATAGGTGTTTGATTGGGTTCAGATCAGGAGACATACTGGCCACTGATTCACTTTTACCATGTTCACAGTATGCACTTGTATACTGTAATTCGGATGACACGTATACACAATTTCTTTAGCTCCTTGATACACGGCCGGATTCTTTTTAGACTTGAATTTTATGGGATAGGACTCCTGAATATCCCAGGAGTAGCGTATTTTCCTAGGCTATATTCACATAGTGTTTGACTCTACATAGTAGACTACGTCTTGCTACAGGCCTCAACGAAGCACATATGACCGAAAGTTATGTTCGAAAGAGCCCACTGTGACTCTATTTGCATCACTGTAATCCACGCATACGCCCGAATTCTGTTTGGGAGCAAGCCCCAATGGAAACACTGAATCTAGGCTCAATCGCGATGTGAATCCTGTCATACAATTTCTACTGTAAAGATCCAGCCAGGGACCATTGCTGGAGAGGAGACTATTCAAGTTCTGCTAAGACTGCAATTTCCAAGCACTGCTCGTGGTAATTGACAGATCTCTCCCTCGTGTGTAAGTAGGAAGAGACTTGTCAATCATCTGCAGCAGAGCTGGGTAAAGCAGAGTTCAAACTCAACACATGTGACAAAGGACATATACAGTATACTCCTTGATTCGTAAGGGGATGATGACAAAAGTACAATTTCCATATTCCCCTTGGGGTCAGTGGAAGTTAAATTGAAGAAAAAACATTTTTCTTACATATAATCAGATGCAGGAAATACAAATTCTTATGCTGCCAAGTTCAAATGCTTGAAAAAGAACAACACAAAGGCCACGAGTCATCAAAGCTGTCACCCCAGAATTCTGGCAGAAAAGCTTTGAAAAGTCGCAAAATTTAGGTGCAACTCCAAGTTGCACTAATTTTTTTGCAACTTTTGCCGTTTTCACTTCAGTTTCTCCCATCTCTGACAAAATGAATGGAGCTTGGGCGGGGCAGGACGGGAGCTCGGCAGGGGTGGGATGACACAGTTTGTCTAATTTATGATGAGATGTAGCGTTAACTATGGCAGAACTGGAGTGATATTTCTGGTGTACAACAAGGAGGCAAACGCCACTCCTCACACAATCCAGATTTATGAAGAGGCATATACCTCTTCATGAATCGGGAGCATCTAACTTCAGCACTGTGGATGAATCGGGCTCAAACATCTAAGCTGTAGCCTAAATATCATAGCAAACACAGGGAAATCTGTAAGGTTCCACAACTGTTCAAGACAGCTACTAAAGTAGTACATACAGTCATGGCCAAAAGTTTTGAGAATGACACAAATATTATATTTTCACATGATCTGCTGCCCTCTGGTTTTTATGTGTGTTTGACAGATGTTTTTATCACAGACAGAAATATAATAATTGCAAACTTATGAGTAACAAAAGCTTATATTGACAGTTAGAATGAGTTAATGCAGCAAGTCAATATTTGCAGTGTTGACCCTTCTTCTTCAGGACCTCTGCAATTCTCCCTGGCATGCTCTCAATCAACTTCTGGACCAAATCCTGACTGATAGCAGTCCATTCTTGCACAATCAATGCTTTCATTTTGTCAGAATTTTTAGGTTTTTGTTTGTCCACCCGTCTCTTGATGATTGACCACAAGTTCTCAATGGGATTAAGATCTGGGGAGTTTCCAGGCCATGGACCTAAAATCTCTATGTCTCTGAGCCATTTAGTTATCACCTTTGCTTTATGGCAAGGTGCTCCATCATGCTGGAAAAGGCATTGTTAATCGCCAAACTGCTCTTGGAGGGTTGGGAGAAGTTGCTCTTGGAGGACATTCTGGTACCATTCTTTATTCATGGCTGTGTTTTTAGGCAAGACTGTGAGACAGCCGATTCCCTTGGCTGAGAAGCAACCCCACACATGAATGGTTTCAGGATGCTTAACAGTTGGCATGAGACAAGACTGGTGGTAGCGCTCACCTTGTCTTCTCCGAATGAGGCGTTTTCCTGATGTCCCAAACAATCGAAAAGGGGATTCATCAGAGAAAATAACTTTACCCCAGTCCTCAGCAGTCCACTGCCTGTACCTTTTGCAGAATTTCAGTCTGTCCATGATGTTTTTTCTGGAGTGAAGTGGCTTCTTTGCTGCCCTCCTTGAGACCAGGCCTTGCTCCAAGAGTCTCCGCCTCACAGTGCGTGCAGATGCACTCACACCTGCCAGCTGCCATTCCTGAGCAAGCTCTGCACTGCTGGTAGCCCGATCCCGCAGCTGAAACACTTTTAAGAGATGGTCCTGGCGCTTGCTGGTCTTTCTTGGGCGCCCTGAAGCCTTTTTGGCAACAATGGAACCTCTCTCCTTGAAGTTCTTGATGATGCGATAGATTGTTGACTGAGGTGCAATCTTCCTAGCTGCGATACTCTTCCCTGTTAGGCCATTTTTGTGCATTGCAATGATGACTGCACGTGTTTCTTTAGAGATAACCATGGTTAACAGAAGAGAAACAATGATGCCAAGCACCAGCCTCCTTTTAAAGTGTCCAGTGGTGTCATTCTTACTTAATCATGACAGATTGATCTCCAGTCATGTCCTCATCAACACCCACACCTGTGTTAATGGAGCAATCACTGAAAAGAGGTTAGCTGGTCCTTTTAAGGCAGGGCTGCAATGATGTTGAAATGTGTTTTGGGGGATAAAGTTCATTTTCTAGCCAAATATTGACTTTGCAAGTAATTGCTGTTAAGCTGATCACTCTTTATAACATTCTGGAGTATATGCAAATTGCCATTAGAAAAAGTGAAGCAGTAGACTTTGTAAAAATTAATATTTGTGTCATTCTCAAAACTTTTGGCCATGACTGTACAGATCCTGTCAGAATGGGTATGACAGACTAAAAAGTACTATTTGAGTACATCCATTTAATTGAATAATCCCATAACTAAAAATAAATGCTCAAGCAATAATTGATTCAACATTTTATTCTGGAAAAAATATATGTATAGCAACAATTTGCCAATGCATTGCATTACAACATCATATTTCTACATTCCTGTAAAGCAGATGAGTCACTTCTCCAAGGTCTTAAGTGAATGAAAGTTAGAAACTCCCAGTATTAAGCCTAAGGCCATAACAAAACCTCTCCACAGTAAAGTCAAAGCAGCAAAATACAAATTACCCCCTAAAGTCACAAACAATGTCATGGAGCAATAAGAAATAGTATAGTGGCTTGAAATGGATTACAAGCTCCTTTTATGCTAAATTCAAACAATTGAGCATCAATCGGGAAACTCTCCAACAGGTATGACAAACTGTATTCACTTTGACAGTAGGCAAGAGAAGTTCAATTTATAACAACCGAGCTAAAACGACTTTTCTAGGGGGTAAGTCCCTTGCATGTTAATACAAAAAAAGTTTGAACTTCTAAAAGAAATCTGTAGATTTTCTATGCTGCATGTACAATATTAAGCCAGAGATGCTTCACATTTGATATTGTAAGCTCAAAAGGAGCACAAACTGTGCGCCACATCTAAGAGAATTGAATACTGTGGACTATACCTAGTTGTAATAATGCCTGGGTAGAGTCATTATAAAATGCAGGATAAACGCTCTGGACGCCTGAG
>VIAB01003405.1:99292-123429 GCA_009801035.1 Oophaga pumilio
AGTGCCTTCACTGAATACATATTTGACCTCAGAATTGACAATTTTGATAGTGAGTGATCAACTCTGGCAGGGAAAGAAGCAGATTTCTCTGATAAAATTTATTACCAAGTTGCTTATTTTCAGGTGTACTATTGATGTATGAAATAAAAACAAACAACGGTTGCGCCTTAAGTTAACATTATAGCTAAATACAACCGATACAATGCTGTTTCTTTTAGATACCCTTTTTTTATAATTATTATAACTGGAAGCTCTTATTTTAATCAATTTTAGTACAAAACCACAACTGGATTCAATTTTCGGAAGCAGCCAGCAAATCTATCAAACAGACTTGGTCAAGTCAACAAAGAACTGCCGAACTAGCCTGACAGGCAGCATCGTGCTCAGACAGTATCCAGCATTTCCCCAAAAATTCATGCCACCTTCATTCCTAAAGTATTTAATCATTTGTACCATAAGTGCCTATAAAACAAATACAATAAAAGCCAATATATACATATTTATTTCCCACAATACAATGCAAATGGATTATCATTTACTATGTACAGTCGTCTTTAGAGATTCCAATCCAACTCAATGTGTGACCACAGCATACTGCATAATTGTATATGGTTTTAATGTTCCTACGGCACTGGCTGAAATGTTGCATGGCAATCAATAAGCCCTTACATCTTTGGCAACACATAAGTAGTGCCATGCATCACTGTCAGACTGCCTTTGCTCTTTACTGCAAGGAAAAAATGATGAGCTTCTGTCATCCTTCTGTAGATCTAGCAAAAAAGTGTAATCAAATTCACTTTAACCCATCAGCTTCTATAAAGGTTTTCAAACCCTTTCCCAAAGACAGCTGGATAAACATATTGATTGGCACCCAGCTTTACATTGGACTGTATTTCAAGGGAAGTCATCAGCAGAAAATGACTTACTGTCCAAGTCAGGTTTTTGTGTTAATTTATTTTTTATTTTTTGGGAGGAGGCTGGGGGGGAATCGAGGGCATTATTTTTTCATATCCCAATCCGTTTAAAAGAATATATCTTGCAACTTCCACACTTGTCACTTGGGCTTTTTAGACTAACTTCCTGTTGTTTCAAGAATCGAAACATGAACATTAGCCACAATGAGCTGATTCCAACTATCTCTTCCATTGACATTCACTTTAATAAGTAAGATATTAAAGGTGTGGTCCCACGGAGAATTCCAAATGTATAATTGCTAGGGATCCAGCTGCTAACACATTATTACACATGCGCGATCACTATTCTAATTTACAGTCTATTTCTTTTAGTCAGTTAATCGAATAGTGGTCGCAAATGCACATTACTACATTCTTTACATAGCAGATTTTGGAACCCCCGTTCTCATGATTGTTAGGCGTCCCAGTGATTAAACACCATGGGTCCGATACATGAAGTCCGGCATGGCTCACGCAGGTCTTGATGAGGAAATGAGTTGGAGTCATACGTGCCGGACTCGAAGATGCTTGTGCCTTTTTGTGAGGCAGGAGCGTTGGACAAGTGGCATACACCTCAGCGTGTGCCTTGCCGTAAATTCTATTGCATTGCCTGCTGGAGCAAGATTTGTGGCATTGTGAACTTTGCCGCTCATCATAAATTTGACAAACTGCTTTCACCAATCCCAAACACCACCCCAGCTTTATCCACTTTGTTGGAGCTGGGTAAAAATGGCGTGAGAACGTCAAAAGGTCATATAATTTTAGAGCAGCCACCAAAATCATGCAACTTTTCAAAGCTTTTTGAGCCGAATACTGGTGGAAAAGCTTTGATGAATCGGGCCCCACGTGTGTATAGGACCCCATTAACAAACACTAAAAACTTTACAAAAGTACAAATTACGGAAATATATTTGCATATTTACTTAAAAATATTTTTTGAGCGACCGCAAAGTATATAGCTATATAAATAGACAAATTATTAGTGAAAACTGTACACGATGCTCTCCAAAGCTGAACATGAACATTATGTGGGATCTCAATAAGAGGAAAATGAATATGTAATTGCATATTTAAAAACAAACAAACAAACAAACAAAAAAAAAACAAAACATGTGAACGAGTTAATAAAAAAATACAAGCCTCGTTGACTATTGACTTTTGTAAACCATATTCTAGCTAAAACAATACAGTCGATCCACTATATTTTCAGAATTGATGGAGCTTTCAAAACAACAATCTGTGGCTTTCAAGCTTGCTATTATTTCCCTCTAGGTGCAGCTCTGAGAGCGCAAAGGCTTCCAAGTAGAATGGGGTGGCCCTGGCCAAAAACTGAAAAGCTTATAGATCAGTCATCATTGTAGTGTAAATCCCTTTTCAAAATAATGTCTGTCGCTCAGAGTACACTTGTGCTTAGACTCGGTTCACTTGTCAAATACAAAATTTGAGGTCGCTGAAAGCCCAGGGGCAACGCCATCTATTCTCAAACTCATTTCAACCTCTATTTTGACAGAGAAATAGGATTTTCAAATGTAAAAATAATATGAAGCACTAGAGATAAAGTAACAAAAGCAGCTCATGTACACATTTTGTTAGGACACTAAGGAAACTGCCTGCTTGGACAAAGTGAAAATATATTGCTTATATTGTTAAATACTGACATAGTGAGCAAAAAAAACATTTTGGTTAGGCTCTTTGCATTTTACACAAATACATATGCAATTTATGATTTACTTAAAAGGTTATTCTCAAATTGTGTCTTCAGCATCAAAGCTTTCCAGTCTGGTCTTGCTGCTTGCCAGGATGGGGGTTTGGGGGTGCCGGCATTCCCCATTGAGTGAACGTTCTGGCTCAGTAGCTTCTTCTAACTGGTCCTGTGACACATTAATCACTTAATGACATACTTTGTCCGTCATGTCTTCTTCATACCTCTGATGTGGGCTCACAAGCCGAGCGTGCATCTTTCCCATCAGAAGATGGCTGTGATATTAAGTATAGCAGCTATTATCCACCTCTAACAGCAGCAGGTGGAGCTAGGCTTGCAGCTGTTTACATGTTAAATACTGCTGTCAATCTGTGGCAGAGGCACTGACAGCATGGAACGCCGTTCTAACTGGTCATCGGCGCTACTGTGAAGCGTTTGTGGGACACCTATGGGTTGCCATGACAGCCAGCAGTCTGCTGAAAACCCCTTTGTCTGTCATCACAGTACTCCTGTGAAAGAAATGGCTGCAGTTCATAGAAGACTGATTTTTGCTATAAACAGAAGTAATGTAGCACTGCTGTGTATATCACAAGCGATCACATGATTGCAGGTTCAAGTCTCAAGAGGGGACTAAAAGTGAGAAGTACAAATGTTTTTAAAAATATGAAAAAATAAAAATAAATAAATGTTAACCACTTAATCTATGACATAAAGAAATGTCATAGGTTGCCTCCCTGTTTGATGCGGCTCCTGTGCTGAGCCCACGTTTTCCGGCACATGACAACTGATATGTGCCCCTAACAGCCATGGGTGGAATCGCGATCCACACACGGCTGATAACAGGTCAAATGCCCCTGTCAACCTCCAACAGAGATATTTAACATGGTCGTGCTGGAAGGCAGTCATACGACGACCGCAGGTCACACGATTGCAGGGCACCGATGGGTTGGCATGACAACTCGGAATCTGCAGGAGACATCTGTGGCTGTCATAGCTAATCTGCTATGAGCGCCGCCCAGTGGCCGGCGTTCCCAGCAGATAAGCATTTCTGCTACAGCTAGTAGCCTTCAGGCCTGATATGTGTAGCACAAGCTATCAGAAGATCGCAGCTTGGAGACTATTGAGGCAAATAAAAAGTAGAACAAAAAAGTTTTTAAAAATATTTGACATTTTTTTAAAAAAAAATCTAAGTACAAATTACTCCCCTTTTGACCAATTCAAAATAAAAAATACACATTTGGTATCTTCGTGTTTAGAAACAGCCTATCTATCAAAATATAAAAAGAATTAATCCAATCGGTAAATAAAATGCATTATCACCACCCAGCCCCAGATCACAAGAAGTGGAGACGCTAGGGGTCTCTGAAAATGGTTTTTCGTGAAAAAAAATAATAATTGGATTTTTTTCCTTACTTCAAAAAAAAAAAAAAAAAAAAAAAAAAAGAAAATACATGTTTGGTAGCTACAAACTCAATGATCTGGAGAATCAATGTCAAGTCAGTTTTAGCATTTAGTGAACATGGTAAAAAACAAAACAATTGTGGAATTGCACTTTTTTTTCAATTTCAATGAATTTGAATTTTTTTCTTGTTTTCAAGTCTTTCAAAAGTACATCTCGACCCGCAAAAAACAAGCCGTCATACATGACATATTGACAGAAAAGTAAAAAAGTTATGGCTCTGGGAAGAAGGGGATCAAAAAATGAAAACGCAAGAAAATTTAAAATCCCAAGGTGGTGCAGGGGTTAAAATCATCCTCCTATACCCCACATAAAAAAATTATAAAAAAAAACAAGCACATATTTGGTATCACAACATTTGGGTAAGTTGGATCAATATATAAAATAGTGAGAAAACAAATCAAAACTCTAGAATTGTAGCTTTTTGTCCACCTCAACAACATATAACAATGTAATAAACAGGCAATCAAAACATTGCACTCACCCCAAAATGATATGAATAAAAACATCGACTCAGTGCAAAAAATAAGCCCTGACACAGGGCCATATCCCAAAAATTGAAAACGTTACAGCTCTTGTAAAATGGGGTCACAAGAAAAAAACATTTTCATTACAAATTCCTGACTTTTTCACCACTTACTTACTGCCTCTTTTACACTTCAGTCGTGCGACGTCAGTCAAAATCCGCCAAAGTGTGAAAAAAGCGGATCCGCCATATTTTTTGGCGGATACGCTTTTTTTCCCATTGACTTGCATTAGTGACGGATGGTCGTTCGTTAGGTCCGTTTTTTGACGTCCGCCTTTTTTGAAAAACGTCCAATGCAACGTTTTTTGTATCCGCCAAAATGGCGGACTATGGCAGATCCACCGGGTCCGCCATTTTGTGTAATGGTCGCCTATGGGTGGCGGATCTGCTGGCATCCGTTTTTGATGGAATCAGCCAGCGAATCTGTTCCTCCCATAGAAAATCCATTCAAAATGCCCAGAACACTGTCCGGGGTCTCTCTCCTCCGTGCCAGACATGGGTACCTGCATTTTCCGGGTTGAAAAGTTCATAGCGGATCCGTCAGAAAACAAATCCGTTTTTGCAATTTTCTGGCGGATCCGCTATTTTCACCCTTTGGCGGATTTTAACTGACGTCGCACGACTGAAGTGTGAAAGAGGCCTAATACAAAAACTATTCATGTTTACTTATTGCTGCAACAGTACTGACATTATTAGTAATTATGACTGAATTGCGCTTGTTTTTTTACTATTTAGCCACACTTGGAATTTTTTTCCCCCGTTTTCCAGTACATCACATGATAAAATGAATGGTGTCATTCAAAAGTACAATTCGTCCAACAAAAAAACAAGCCAATAGCTACAGTATGTAGTCAGAAGAAGGAGAAAAAAAGATATTGCTCTTGAAAAAAAGGGAGGAAAAAATGAAAGCGTAAAATTAAAAATTGCCCGGTCTTTAAGTGGTTAATGCTCTGTCAGTACTTATTCTGAAGTGTCTATTGTTATCAGTATATTTGCATGTAGAAATAACCGTGCCTTTGGACAAGTGCAGATCTCAAGTGAGCAATGAATAGAATTGCTACAGAAAATTCAAATGATGAGAGACAGGGGCTGGTGATTTTTTAGAACTGATAGCAGCTGGGTCAGAGGCTGGCAGGGAGGGAGAAGTGAGCATATGTTTAACTGCTTTATGAAAATCAATGGGCTGGACAGTGGCGACTGACATCTCAGGAGTTAAAGCCTTAGCCTGGAATGTAGCTGCTGCACATACCTGACCAGGCACTGGTGGTCAATCGCCTTAGCAACAAGCTGTACACTATGTAAAATAAAGGTCTTATACCAGAAGAAGCACAGCAGATAGAAAGAGCAAGTAAATTGCAAACTTTCTTTTTTCCACGCTAATTATACTAATTTCATAACATGAAGCAACACATTTAACCTTTGTCAGGCTGCATAATTTTACAACGTTAACAGGCTGCAGAGGTACAATTGTACCTTCATATATACATCCACTGTGGGAAGACTTTCTCCTTTACTTGGTTTCAGAAACTAAAGTTCATTCAGCTACAAATGTTATGCTGATATCTATTGGCCAGTGTTGTTACTGCTCACTTATGTTGCTTAGAAAACTAGATCTGAACTGAAAAAGTAAGTTGATGTGTATGCAAAATGTAAATGCATATTAACACATGACCATTACACAGAAAACAGGCACAAAAAACAAATGTCCAAAAAAATAAAATAAATAAAGTGCACAAAATACATATATATATGTGAGGTATTGTTCAAAATTTTGGCCAAGATATGCAAGCTCGCAACCCAATGTCATCGGTCCTCAAGATTGCGAGTCCTAACACTAAACTTAGCAGCAAAGCCACAGATGTTATTGTTGTTTCTAAATGATTAAGAACTTGTTTTCTTAGCATTATTTGAAGTCTGTAAGCACTGCATTTTTTTTGTTATTTTGACCATTTCTCATTTTCTGAAAATAAATACAAAATTTATTGCTTGGAAATTCGGAGACATGTCAGTAGGGTTACAGAATAAAAGAGCAATTTACATTTTACTCAAAAATATACCTATAAAGAGAAAAATCAGACAAACTGATAACTTTGCAATGGTTTCTTGATTTTTGCCAGAGCTGTATGAATACGGCTGTGCATTTTGTTTTACATGGATGACTATGGGCTGAGCACTATATAACATGGATGACTATGGGCTGTGCATTATACAGTATGGAATACTTTGGGCTGTGCATTATACTGTATGGAGGACTATGGTCTGTGCATTATACTGTATGGAGGAATATGGGCTGTGCATTATACTACATGGATGACTATGGGCTGTGCATTACACTGTATGGAGGACTATGGGGGCGCATTATACTGTATGGAGGACTATGAGGGATACATTATACTATATGGAGGACTACGGGGAGTGCATTATACTTCTGCTATGGGGCCCCATGACTTCTATGTTCGCCCCTGGTGAGTATAATGGTTCATTTTTTTTCTATGCATTGAAGAACAGCGGCAAAACATGGGACATACACCAGGATAGGGACCAAGATAATGGATATATGCCAGGATGATAAACATAAATATCAGGATGGAAGATACAAATAGATATACTGTTGTGTTCTGCTACAAGCACTAAGGAAAGAAGGGAGATCTGTCCCTACGATAGAACTAAGCTAGATCCCTACGGTGTAAAGGGGAACCTGATCCTGCTATCAGACCCGCTAAAGTCCTCAGCTAGTCTGTACGAAGATCTATAGATGTGTGGAAGGGATCCCTACAAGAACTAGGGACTGGGAGAAAGATGGACACCTCCTAACAGAAGTTGTAGCAGTAAAAGACAAAAAAAACAACATAGAACATAGAGGTCCGAAGACCAAGCAAAACTGACTGAGTAAGGTAACAAAGCACCTGGCTACCTTAAGAGTAGAAATTACAATGAAGTCCAGCAAAGCAAGAAGGGCGGAGCAGGATTAAATAGGCAAAAAAGGTCATGTGACCAGCAAAATAGAAAAAACCTAACAGGAGAGTTCTAACATATGCTACATATTGAGTCTCAGGATGGAGGACACCACTAGTTACACCACTGCATATTTCCTTTGGACTTTGTTACACATGAACACATATGAAAGTTTTGAAGCCTTGGAAAGAAAGACCGACCTATGCATAACTACAAAACAACTGTAACAAATACACCACGTGTTTATTTCATACAAAACAAAAACCATCCGATTTTGTGACTTTAATACCTTTAAAAAGGGTTTATTTGCAGAAATTAACTAATACACTTGTAATTCTGGTTTCTGTATGCATAATTGATATCTTTAATTCTATGTGTAGTAGAAGTTTTTCTCAATATAGTGAATTAGATAGTAGGCACTCTATGACTGTAATTGGACATGCAGCTTTTGTTGTAGTTTTGAGGCTAACCATGTGGGATTCTAGCCTACTCAGCATGCTGACTGCGCTAAATAGCCGAAAAACAATACAGCTCACTAACTTTGTGTGACTTTTCAACTAGTCTAGATATTGTTAATTTCCATTAATTACAAAGCAATTCAGCCACTAGGCATTTAAAGGTATATTGCAGGAGATTGAAGGCCAATACGATTGCTCTACTACTTTTATATTGAATGATCTATATTAAGGATAGGTCATCAATATCAGATTGGTTGGGGTCCAGGACCCAGCACCCCCACCGATTAGCTGTTCTAACATCCAGCTGCCGCCAACGCCAAACAGTTACAGCCTTAAACAGCACAGCTCTGACAATGGAGCAACCTTAGCCAGGCACTGCACATCTGCCTTTATTCAAATGAATAGGAGGGTATCTGCATTACAAGGCCGCGGCCACTTATCAGTTGATGGAGTTGTACTGTTCAGCAGCACAAATACTAACATCCAGACCGCCACCGATCTGACACTAATAAGGTCATAAATCCTATCTTTAAGATACCTTATGAAACAAACTTTTCATAGGGGGAATTAGAATCAAATAGCTGGTCCAGCGATGGGACTAAGCTGGAGTACCAAGCAAAGCCATTAGAATACCAATGGTGCTGTGCCTGATAAAAAATGAAGAGGACCATATATATATTTTTTTTATTTATTTTTATACAGCGCTAACATATTCTGCAGCACTTTACAGTTTGCACACATTATCGTCGCAGTCCCAAATGGGGCTCACAATCTAGATTCTCTATCACTATGTTTTTGGAGTGTGGGAGGAAACCCACGCAAACACGGGGAGGATTCGAACCCAGGACTCCAGCTCTGCAAGGCTGCAGTGCTATCCACTGAGCCACCATGCTGCCCGATGCTGCTATTTAATATAAATAGCCTATCAGTGTGCTGCCATAAATCCATTAAACAAACCTGTCATGTCAGAAAGGCAATCAACCTGCATATATGGGATTAATCTGCATGTTAATAATGCTGTGTGGCTGCAGCACTGAAAGCCAGGCTACCGGGAGGAAGTAAACTTTATTCTTACCGGCAGCCTCCGGCTTTCAGTCATAGAAGCGCGGTTTCACAGTCACCGCTCAGTACATGGTAAGCAACGGTTAAAACCACACCCCGGCACTGAATGACAGATGGTTACATCGGGGAAGGGTGGGGGGGACAAACAACGAGAAAAAATTGGCACTTTCTCACCTGGTGATAGCCATTCATTAAAGAAAATCTAAGTCAACTGCATTATACATTTCTAACAATTTCATCAGACAGAAAGAAAATGTTTTTTTCCCTTTAACTTTTATATTCTTCATATATATATTTTACGTTTATATTTAATGGGTGAACATATATCTGCATTATTACTTTTTAGTTTTACATTTTGCTATATAAACCAGTTTAATCATGATCGACGTTGTCTTTTCTATTATCTGATCAAAAGACAATTCAATTCTTATCATCTGTTCTTCAAAAGCAAGATGTTTTTAGATCTTTCCTTAGACAAACTGCATGCTGAGTATAAGGTGCTTAAGATAAGGCACAACATGAACCTATTCAACAACTGTATTTGATTTATTGAAATGTGCTTATAAAACAAAGAGGGAAATGCACCATTCATGCTCACAATACATTTGCTTTGAGACACTAAAAAGCAAGTCTGTCTTTTAAAGAGGACCTTTCACAATACTTTTGATTTTAAACTGTGTATATCAGTAAAATGGGGGCAGAGGGGCTAATTAAAATATTTTTACAGTCTGTTTTATTATTTTTTTTCCCTATATGACAATGCCAAAATATTAAACATGGGGGGGGGAAAGCAATTGCCTACAGAGAAGGTCAGAACAGGAGAAGAGCTGAAGCGTGCACAAGTGTTTGAAACATACAGTGCTCCCCCGACAATCAGTTGTTACTGGTTCTGGCCAGAACACAGCAACTCCACTATCTCTATTGTTGTCGTGGCCAGGTACTGCAGATCAACGTACTATTCAAAGGAATAGGAGATGGATCTGCAGCACCTGGCAATGGCCTCTATAGTTTTGACAAAGCTAGACTTCTAGCGACCGCCACTAACAGCTGATTGGTGGGGTGTCAAATGTCGCCCCCATACCGATCAGATACTGATGGCCCATCAATAAAAAAAGTAGTGGCCAACCTCTTTTAGATCAGGCAGAAGCTTCGAGTCTGGCCCAAACTCCCTTTGTTAGTACTGGGGCCAACAATTCAAATCCAAATGGTGTGGATGTCCCAGGTGCATTGCATGCTGCACAATTTTCCATTGTGGGTATCAATGATCTTTAATGAGTAATTTGCATTTGAATTTTTTATTTTTATAAATGAATAGTACACATGAAAATAAGCAACTTTGTAATATATCTTGTCAAGAGAAATGTATTCTCTCTCAGACAGGACTGATCATTCATTCTCAAAATCCTGAATTCTGGGGTAAAATCTGTATTCGGTGAAGCCAAAATATTAAATGAGATCAAAGAGGACAGTTACTACTGATAAAATGCTATATAGATGGTAGGGCATAAAGGAGGATCTCTTGCTTCTACCTCCTCCTACCTACACAGAATCATCAGTAGCAGCTGCCATCTCAGTAATGTAAAAATCTGTCTTCACCGAATACAGATTTCACCCCAGAATTGAGATTTTGAGAATGAAAGAAGCAGATTTCTCAGAAAAGATATAATAGAAATTTGCTTATTTTCAGGTGTACTATTGATTTATAAATAAAAATTAAAACGATGGTTACTCTTTAAAATTATTATATGGGATAAGTGTCCGCCTCACATTAAATTACTAACAATGCAAAGGTGACAGGGGTGTAGTAATGCTGAACCCTTGGGTGTACTTTTTAGCAGAGCAGTTGCAGCATTTCCAGAGTGGGAGGACCCAGGAAGAAGGGGGTCATTTCAGCAACATCTTGGTTCCACTAGTCTATATGAAGAGCATACATTTTGAATCTTGCCATTTAGAACCAAAACTCTCATGTCGATTCGTAAGGTTTGATAGAATGTGAGTGATCTGCATCAGTTGAAATGCAATACTCTGTTTACTTAATTTGGAGGGTTTTGAAAGTTGGAAATAGAAAGGCATAGGGAAGTTAACACATATTTTGGAGATGGATCTGGTCAAGTCATTCTTGCAGTTATGGAACGCTTCCCAGGTGGAGTCATTAGAAAGGACAGACGTGCTATGCCAGAATAGAACATATTGATCATTTGCTGTGAGTCATCGCAATGAAATTGTCATTGGTAGACATAATATTGACAAAGTAAAAAAAGAAACAGGACAGGATGTCAGCCCTATTGAGGAAGATCTATGGAAAGACGTTCTGGAAAAGGTATCACACTTAGTGAAGCACACACACGGTCCCATTTTAACCTACTGGAAAGTCTACAAAAAGCCACCATTTCTGCACAATTTAGGGGTTAGAAGGTACTCAGTTTGCTCCAAATGCAAGTCACATTTGGCAGAACTAACGCACATGTGGGCTTGCCGAGATATGTAGAGATTCTAGAAGGGGGTTAATGACGCCGTTCATAATGTCTGCTTTGTTAATACTACTCTCTCACCTTTTGTCTGTACATTGGGATATGTGGAGGATTTGGAAACGAATGGATCAGGAAAGGTTGTAGTAGCAAGGATGCTTTACATGGCAAGGAAGTTGTTGGCATAAGACTGGATAGATGAGATGGGACCAACTATCCAAGAGTTTATCAATAAAATAAACTGCTTGCTGAATCTGGAGAATGGAATACGCTTGAAGGCGAGAGTAGAAAATTTGAGACATTATTTAAAAATTGCATCCAGAGAGTTAACTAGATTTTGATTAGGGCTGTTATACTCACGGGATAGCATTAGAAGGTGCTGTTACAGGATGAATATTCTTTTACCACCAGAAATGAAACATTGAATTACCTCACTACATTGTTTAAAGCCGAGTACAAAGATAAACAATGACCTAGGATGCAGATCAAGTGGTAGACAGGCGACATTGTGGTAGATATTTGGCATGTGCTACTTTACCAATGCTGGTATAAAAGTCAAGCTATTTATATATATTGACCTTAACTAATATGTTTGTGCATAATCTGTAATCGGTTACTGGATGTCAGAGAAGAAAAATCACAATCAGGGTGGTGGAAGACGGATAGGGATCATATAGTATATGTTTTTTGCAGTTTTTTTTTTCAATAAAAATGCTGAATTTAAAAAAAGGCAAACCAACAAAACGAACAGTGCTAAAACTGAAATAATTAATTTTTTTTTTTTACAGAATGTAGATTTAAAAATATGTTTGTGTCCAACACAAATGACAAAGATATATTAGAAGTATTAGAAGTGTCAGCAGGTAAACTGCCATAGAAAGGGCACCTACCACTATGCAAAAACAATATATGCAACAATATGTATGCTTACAAATGCATTCAAATGCTTAATAAGAATATGCAATGTCAAGCACATATGCTGCAGAAACTAGTAAAGACTGGAGTGCCAAAAAATAGTTCCTGGAAAAACAGATTGGATGAAGCGCAAATAGTGAATGTAATGGTAGTAAAATCAATATGAGGCTCACCCGACACACACTTCTGATGAAGTATTTGTGAAATATGTTTCGGGGAAAACTCACAATGTCTTTATACAAAAACTACATGTAATATATTTTTCTTTTCATATACGGTTTTTGAATAGTGACTGGTGCCCTTTTATTGTTGGGATTTTCCAACTGGCTTACTCACTAATAAATATTTATGTCTGTTGTGTTGGATACATAAATATTTTTTGATCTACATTCAATAAAAGCAATTATTATTATTGGTAATTATTTCAGTCCTGGAACCTTTTGATGTTGTTGGTTTTTTTTACTGTGGTTTTGCTTTTGGGACTTGCTACCCTGCCATGGGTTATTTTTGTCTCCCTTTTTATTTATCACAATTTTTACTTGTTGCTTACTTACCAATTTCAACCTCTCAAGAGGAATTCCGCTGGTATTTATTTGGGATCGCGCCATCACATTTTCAAATCTTACTTCTGGGACCGCTATTGCACACATTATGTGGGCCCATCTAAATAAGAAATAAAAATAATTAGCTGTTTGCACTGACATTTTTAACAAAGTTATGGCAGATCTGCTGTGGCCCGTTTTGCTATGGATGCCATTAAACTACACCATAAAAAGAACAGGCAAAAACAACATCACATGCTAGATATAATGGGTGCCAAAGTAGCAGTCTCACTTGGGCCCTGGTGCCAGATATGGTTTCACATTGGCTCTGCCACACAAGACACAAATACTATATTACAAATAACACCGGGTAAGTGAGACCCAGATATGGCTTTCTATTGGGGACTAGAAGCTTCCAGTTACATCATGGCATGCCATAATCGCACAGATGAAATCAGCATTCAATATAAGAACTGCCAGTGATATTCTATGCATACAGAACTCTCATATTAATGTTTGTACTGTGCACATGAAGTGCAGTTGTCTAAACAGACTATCATACTACATCTGGTCAGCTCGCATGTAGCCGATCAGCAGGTGTTTAGACATTGCAGTCAGGTCGGTCAGTGCAAGTTCACCTTTAAAAAGGTGGTCCACTACAATGAATAATTCGCCCATTGATTTAAACCTTTTAAATAAGAATTTTTGTGAATACCACTGTTGCTATATGTGCCTGTGAGTGGCGCTATCTCTGCTCGCTCAGTCAGCATGACTCAGACATTAGCTGCATTATTGCAGCCCTGTATGCTTCACTCTAAAACGCGTAGGTGAACACATGAGGACACCTGCTTTGAACAGTGGGCCAGGAACGTCTTGCGTGACTAGTCGAAGGCCGGTCCGCTGTTGACTTCTCTCTGCCCAGCTACCCATGACTGACATGTCTCTCCCTAGACACACACTTTGGGAGAGACTGGTCAGTCTGGGTAAGTGGTAAAAAGCTGCTGGCTGGTCATCTGAGACGCATAGTCTCCGCTGCCTTTTCTGAGTATGTTTTCGCTGAGGTGCAGAGTTTCATAGTAAAATCTACATGACTGCAACAATACAGTCAGTGTCTGAATCTTGCTGTCCAGAGTTCGGGCAGCATGAATTAACTTGACAGGTTCCCTCTACACAGAAGCATGCAAATTAAAGTGCTGCTAATTAATATTTTCATCTTTTTGCTCAAAACTTTTACACCATTCAGACACAGCTTCTAGTAGATAAAATATTTGGTATGTTTTGTGAGTTTCTGACAAAACTAAAAAGATTGAGCAATGAAAACGCTCTCTACAACTAATGAAGAAAATACGCCGGAGTTTGATAAGGTTTTAACAGACAATGACAAAGAGGTTCATTAGTTTCAATAAGTGCACATTTGTTGCAGAAAATAAACAGGAGCAATCATTATGTTTTTCAAATCGAAATATAGCCTAAAGGTCATAAATATATACTATTAACATGCTCTTTTAATCCAGACAGTGACAGGAAGCTCGCATCTTAGTAGGTTTATTCCCTTTTATTTTTTAAAGTTACCAATTCTGCTTTTATATGTGAAAAAATAATAAACCCAGAAAAAAAGCTTTTTAAACTATACTTCCATACTATAAAAAAGAAAGATATTAATATATCAGTCATAGCATTAATATCACAAAAAATAAAGTAGGTCCCTCTAGTGCTGCCAAAACTGCTCTAACCCATTGAGGCATGGACTCCAAAAGACCTCTGAAGGTGTCCAGCGTAATCTGGTACCAAGACAATAGCAGCACATCCTTTAGGTACAATAAGTTGAGTCTTCATAGGACTTGTTTTGGCAGTACAACTTACAGATGCTTGATCGGTGTAGACATCTGAAGAATTTTCTCAAATAAACACTTGAAACTTTCTGAAATATTCATAAACATTCCATAACAATTTTTCAGTGTGGCACAGTCTTGCCATCAGTGTTTCTCCCAGCTCAAACAAATTGTGAATATTGCAGACAAATAACAGCCGAGGATTGGCTGCAGTGCTCACAGGACGTGGCTGCAAGCCATCTGGTATTAATACCCAGTAATCAGCAGCTGCTAATTGACAGCAGTGCTCACATGATGCCCACATATTAAGGGAAGGTTGCTAAACACAAAAAATGGAAGGAAGAAGATGTGTGCTTGTTCCCATAGAGCAGACCACTTTGCGCTTTAGTTTCTCAATGTGTCATCAATATTTGGAGGAATCAACAGATATTGATATTGTTTGTCAATGGTTGCAGAACTAACCAGAGCAAGGATTCAGAAGGATATAGATAAGCTTGAACAATTGGTAGTTACTAATAGAATGGCATTTTACAGGGAGAAATGCAACTAAAAACTAAGCAACAGAATGTGTGAAAAAGACTTGTGTATACTAATAGAGCACAGACCAAGCATGAGTCAAGAGTGTGATGCAGCAGCAAAAAAAGGGGCAAACACATTTCTAAGATGTATTAAGTGAAGCATGATCAGCATAGAGTGTAGATCACATGCAGTAATTATCCCCCTCTACTCCTTGGTCAGGTCTCCTCTGGAATACCGTATCCACATTTGAAAAAAAAAAAAAAGACATTGAAAAACAGGAGCAAGTTCAGAGAAGGGCTACCAGGATGGTGAGCAGACAGCAAAGTATGTCCTACTGTTATGATCTGCTACAAGCACTAAGGAAAGAAAGGAGGTCTGTCCCTACAATAGAACTAAGCTGGATCCCTACGATGTAATGGGGAACCTGATCCTGCGACCAGATCCGCTAAAGTCCTCAGCTAGTCTGAACGAAGACCTATAGATGTGAGGGAGGGATCCCTACAAGGACTAGGGACTGGGAGAAAAGATGGACACCTCCTAACAGAAGTTGTAGCAGCAAAAGGCAAAACAAAGAACATAGAACATAGATGTCAAAAGACCAAGCAAAAATGGTCTGAGTTAGGTAACAAATCACCTGGCTAAGTTACAATGAAGTCCAGCAAAGCCAGAAGGGTGGAGCCGGATTAAATAGGCCACAAAGGTCATGTGACCAGCAAGATAAAAAAAAACTAACAGGAGAGTTCTAACACCTACGGTTAAAGGATCTGGGAGTGTTTAGCTTGTAAAAAAGAAGGCCAATAGGAAACTTAACAGAGGTCTACAAATATCTGAAGGGATGTTGCAGTGTAGAGGGATCATTCTTATTCTCATTTGTATATGGAAACACGAGAAGAAATGAAATTAAACTGAAAGGGAGAAGATACAGATTAGATATTAGGAAAATCTTTTCGACAGTGATGGTGATCAATGAGTGGAACAGGCTGCCACAAGAGGTGGTGAGTTCTTCTTCAACGGAATTCTTCAAATAGAAGGTGGACAGACATGAGATGGTTTAGTGACTCCTGCATTGAGCAAGGGGTTGGACAATATGACCCTGGAGGTTCCTTCCAACTCTAACATTCTATGATTCTATGACTACAGAGGAGAGGTTTAGCCAGTGAGGTATGTATAAAATTTAGATTTACAATTCCTCGCCTCCTTGGGCAAATTACCAAGAGATTGTTTATGGACAATCAAGGACTTTTCTATGCTTTGTTGCTGCCATGGGTTACTGTTGACCATATTGAAGTGAAGAATCCGCTTGCTTGTGAGGTTGCCTTATTTGTGCCCATTTATGTGGTTTATTAATCTATTGTGTATCCATAGTTAGGCTTTGATGCTGTCCAGTCCAATGAATGGGAGATAGACTGAAGCACTCGGCAGCAGTCACTAAGCATTGTACAGGGCTGCGGTGTTAAATCCCATACATTACTTATATCCAGCAGCCACCGGAGTAGTTTTCAAGTCATCATGTAGGTTGTGTGTGTCAGACCACTACAGAAATATATGAACTATCCATTTATAATCTGGGACATACCATTAAGTTTGGTGCTGTGACTGAAGTGCTAGAAGTCGAGTGACATTTAGATGGTATGTCTGGCACAAGGGTGGAATAGAGGTGATACCAAACATAAAGTGCCCGAGTCACAGCTAGCTATAAGTGAGAGAAAAGCCCCCGTCACACACAGCGATCTCGCTAGTTTTGTGATGCAACAGCGATCTCCCCAGCGATATCGCTGTGTGTGACATTCAGTGACGATCAGCCCCCCTGCTGGGTATCGCTGATCGTCGCTGAATGTCCTGGACATTTTTTTGCTCGTTGGTCTCCTGCTGGCCAGCACGCATCGCTGCGTGTGGCAGACAGGAAACCAGCGATCAGCTGGTAACCAAGGTACCCATCGGTTTTCCAGGCGCCGGGCGGCATCTGGAAACCCGATGTGTACCTTGGTTACCAGCTCCCCTGCAGCAGCGAGCTGGTATCCAAAGTACACTGCAGGTAACTAAGCGACATTACGCGCAGTGTCGCTGTCCTGATTGCTGCCTGTTTGGCAGCTCAGCAGCGATCATGCAGCGACACACCAGCGATCCTGACAAGTGCATATCCTTGTCGGGATCGCTGGTGTGTCGCTATGTGTGACGGGGCCCTAAGAAGTATTTGCTATATATAATGCCTTACCCTAGGGCTAAAGTAATAGCTACAGAGGAGAAAAGTAGGAAGGTCCAGCTGCAGAACAAACAGGCAGCTAGCTGGGTAAGAATTTAGAAAGGGGAATTGAGGAAAAAGGGTCAGTGAGGCTAGTCCTGACCTGGCACAGCCAAACAAGTTTGCAAAATTGAAAAATTACGGGGGAGTCATAGCAAGGGTAACACTGCTACAGGAAAATACAATCTCTGAAAGCCAGAGAATTGTCTGCTCAAGGGGAGGAATAGGAGAAGAAAGACAATGGTTTGTTATCTTCCTAATGCACAAGTTTGACACAATGTGGATTGGGTTGACAGAATATTGAGAGGGGCAGGTGAGGATCCAGTGGTGATGGTGCAGGCTGGCACTAATGACAAAGTTAGAGATAGGTAGAAAGGTCTTATAAATGACTTCAGGGAATTAGGCAATAAGCATAAAGCAAATACCTCAAAATGTAGAATTTTCTGAATTACCGTCCTACCTGTACCAGGTGTTACACCAGAGAGGCAGAAGCAGAATAGGGAGGTAAATGAGTGGCTCAGAAACTGGTGTAAGAAGGAGGCTTTTGGATTCCTGAAGTACTGGTGTGACTTCTCTATTGGCTACAATGGGGAGAAGGTTGGAGGAGTATTTTATCTAGGGACTAGGGGGAAGGACAATTACTGTAAAAGAGGGGAAGGTAGTGTAGATAGTGGGCCAAAGTAATTAAAGGGATGGTGGGGGGGTGTTTAAATAGACATACAGAAAAATGAATAAAATGTGTGTATACTAATGCCAGAAGCCTCACCAACAAGTTTGATGAAATAGAATTAATATTGTTGGAAAACAAATGATATTGTGGAGAAATGGCTTGACAATGGCTGTTACAGGACTGTTAATTTGCACTGCTATTATTAGTTCAGGAATGACCAAACAAATAAGGGAAGGTGATGTAAGGGGTATTTGCTTATCTGTAAAATCTTTCCTCCCTAAAACCCATCCTGCGTTATGATGTATGTGAAGCGAATGAAAATGTAGAGCTTTGTGGGTGTAAATAAGGGGAGGGAGAAAGAATAATAAAATACTGATATGACATTGTCATAAGTCTCCAAGTATAACAGAAGCAGTAGAAAATGTCAAATAGATACAGGAGAATTATTATTATTATTATGTATCTACCCTGGTATAAATTGAGGAGCAGAAACATGGAAGTCCAGGAAAGCAAACAGGTCTTTCACAATAATGAAAAGACAATTCTCTTTCACAATAGGTGCAGGACCCAATACAAGAGGGGTATTTCTAGACTGAATTCTAACCAATAGGCTAGACAAGAGCATCAAATGTACAGGTTGGGTGTACCACTTGGGAAATAGTGATCACAAAATAATGTTTTTTTACATATCCTTTACTAGGATGTATGGTAGCGGAGCTACAGGGACACTAAACTTCAGGAAGGCATATTTCTAGTGGTTAAGAGATGATCTTAGTGCCATAAACTGGTACAATGTCCTTAGAAATTTAAGTACAGAAGGCAAATAGGACACATATAAGAATCCTGAATAGGCCCTGTGCACAATATATACCCTGAGGAAACAAGCTAGAAATAGGAAGAAACTCCTATGGCTAAGTAAATAGAGCTGTAAGGGGCTCAATAAATGACAAAAATAAAGTGTTCAGTGAATTAATGCAAAAATGTAGTGACAAGGCACAAAATAAATATAGGAGAAAAAATAAAGTATGTAAAAAGTAAATCAAGGAACCAAAAATTGAAACAGAGCGCTTCATAGCCAAACAAAGTAAAATAATCCAAAACCATTATTCAACTACATAAACAGTAAAAACACAAATATATTGTTGGCCCCCTCAAAAATAATCTGGATGAAATGATGAAGGAGGATGAGAAAAAGAAGAATATACTAAAAGCCTTTTCTCTACAATATTTATACAAGAAAATCCAATGATAGGTTAGATAAATCAGGAATACTATAAGTGCTCCATTAAATGTGTCCTACTTAACCGAGCTGGAAGTATGGCGCTGCCTCAAAATCACTACAATTGACAAATCACCGGGCCTATTAGCATACACCCCCGAAAACTGCAGGAATTAAGTATTTCTAACATTCAAGGACTCTATAATAACAGAGTCTGTACCTTTGGTGCATAACAAACGTGGTGCCAATATAAAAAAATAAAATAAATAAAAAAACAAAAACTTATAGGCTGGCAATTTTATCCTCTACTATAGGAAAAATCTATGAGGGTTTTCCAAGAGTTTCTATACAGCATAATCACAATAAGAATAGTCTCATGACCAAACATTAACGCTGGTTTATGAGGAATCAGTCCTATCAAGACTAATCAGATCAGCTTCTAGGAGGAGGCAAGTTCCAGACTGGCCCAGGGTTAGGCCTTGGATGTTGTCTATCTGGACTTTATAAAAGGTGTTTGATACAATTGTACATAAATGGTCGCTATATAAAATGAGAACAATTAGACTAGGGGAAAATATGCTTGATTGAACTAACATATGGATTAGTGATAGTAAACAGAGACGGGTTATTAAATGGGTTGTCCATTACTCGAAGAACCCCTTCTCATCCCTTATGTTTTGCCCCATTAAAATAAAAACAGCTATACTCACCTTCGCGTTCATGTGAGGTTGTGTCATGTGAGCCCAATCAGCACGGGCATCACTGCCCCAGCCTTCGGACAAATCGACCATCAAGAGGAAGTCAGAGAACAGCTGCAGCCCTGATTTCCTGTTGATGTCCAATAAATTCAAAGGTGGGGATAGCAAAGCTGGCGCTGATTGGGAGCAGGGCTCGCATGACATAACCTAACGTGAGCTCCGGGAACGTGAGTGCCGACTCCGGGGGTGAGTGTAGGCGTTTTTATTTTAACGGGGCCAAACATGAGGAATGACAAGGGGTTGTTCAAGTAGTGGACATTCTCTTTAATGGAGCACACTGATTGGGTCACAGTCAACAGTGGGATCAGTATTTGTCCCTCTTATTTTCATTTATTAATGACCTTGTAGAGAGCACACGGAGAGGAATTACAATATTTGCAGATGATATTCAACTGTGTAAGATAATCAGCACAAAGGAGGATGGCTTAATATTAGAGAAAGTTTAATCATCATCACAGACGGCAATTCTTTACTGAAAAATAAATGAGACTGTAACTCTGACAAATGAGGTTTTAATGGTTGATTTACTAAAAAAAAAAAAGTTTAAGGAAGGCATGGATACCTTTTTTTGAAAAATATAATATTACAGGTTAGGGGTACTAGATTCAGTGATGGGACATAGGTCCAGGGAACTAGTCTGATTGCTGTATGTGGCGTTGGGAAGGAATTTTTCCCCTAATATGGAGCTATTAGTGGCGTCTGGCTCATCATCCACATGTTAGATTATAAGCTGAACTCAATGGATTTTTGTCTATTTTCAAGCTTAAAGGGAACCTGTCACCAGAAATAACGCTGTTAACCTGCAGATATGGGGTTAATCTGCAGGTTAACAGCGTTATGATGCTGTTCAGCACCTGCACGTAGCTGAATGCAGCAGGGAGAAAATGATCTTTATTCTCCCCATCAGTATTCGGTGTTCAGTAATAGGGGCGGGGCGGCGCCGGTTCAGTCATGCTCTGAGTATATAGTGACGGCTTTAACAGTGCCCCCAGCCCTGACTGACAGTTGGACACAATGTAGAGACAGTGTCAGTCAGGGCAAGGGAGCGGTTACAGCGGCCGCTCTGTATACTCAGAGCATGACTGAAAGGCACCGCCTCCATGACTGAATACCGAACACTGACAGGGAGAATACAGAATCATGTTCTCCCCGCTGCATTCAGCAGAGTACAGGTGCCGGACAGCATAGCAACAGTGTTAACCTGCAGATTAACAGCATTATTTCTGGTGATAGGTTCCCTTTAAAATATTACCTCTGTTCAAGTTATTGCCTCTTGTGAGGACATATTGGAACCAATAAGCACGATGCCCCAAAAGAGACTCTGTAATCTCATACAATAAGGGACTCATAAGAAAAGTTTTATGGAACTGTTCATAGTATAAGCCAGAAAAATATTTAGACTTGAGAGTCCTCAGTGGTTGATACCTTTTAATGGCTAACTGAAAAGATGGTAACAAATTGCAAGCTTTCGAGACTACTCAGGTCTCTTCATCAGGCAAAGACTAAAACAAAAACTGAAGAATCACATATTTATACACAAGAGGACACAGGAATAATGCAATAGGTAAGACATGTGACGTGAAGCAGAACTGTCATTATGGCAGAGGGATGAACATAAATATTGGAACAGTTCATAGATAAGGAGTGAGAGTTTTATTGCCCTCTGATTGGGGTCAATATGTGATTCTTCAGTTTTTGTTTTAGTCTTTGCCTGATGAAGAGACCTGAGTGGTCTCGAAAGCTTGCAATTTGTTACCATCTTTTCAGTTAGCCATTAAAAGGTATCAACCACTGAGGACTCTCAAGTCTAAATATTTTTCTATCTACTGGCTAACACGGTACGAAGATACACATCTTTCCTATATCATAGTATAAGCCTGCATTCTTTCCACCATCCTAGAGTAGGAATACCAGAAGCCACTCTTAAACCAGCAGCCATTGTATCCAATATTTAAACCCCTAACGACATTTGACATAACTGCACATCATATGGAGGAATGTATTAACAAAATATGATATGCACTTATGACATGGTGATCATGCGGGCATAGCTTCATAACAGACAGTCGAACTCTTGCAACATTTAGTACCAATGCCAGCTCAATCCCTGGTTAACACTCTAGATGACATGATCAATAGTGATCACAACATCACCAGGGTTGTGAGAGGGAGGATACTAAATTGACCCATCCATCACGATGTGACTGCGAGGAGATAATGGTTGTTATGGTAACTGGAGGTGAAAGAATGTCTTCCGGGTCTGCAAGGTACAGTGGCCTGTTAGGTCCTACCACAAGCAGGGTCTAATAGGCATACAGTCAGTATAAGGTCTCATTCACGTGGCTATATTTTCAGTCCAAGTGCTGTACAAAGAAAAACGGACAGCACTCAGACCAATGTTATTCAATGGGGCAGTGCAAGTCAGAAATTTTTTTCATTTACCGAATCTGCGTGTGAAAAAAAAAAACAAACTGTGGCATGCACTAGTTTCTTCCATAAGTTGGATGACACACATCCATTCAAATCTATGGGTATACATTTAAATAAAAAAATAAATGTCTTATGAAGCCATAGTATAGCATATATCCAATTTTTACAAATACATTGCAATTATGTGTATTGGGAAACTGTAAATGGTCTGGTAAGTTATTTCCATATTTTTCTGACTATAAGGCGCACTTGTTTCCTCCAAAAATGTGGAGGAAAATGTGGTGTGCTTCTTATAGTCCAGATATACGGGCTCTGGCTGTGGTGGGAAAGCGGCAGAGCAGAGGGTCACAGGAGGCAGGATCCGGCGAGTGCAGCTAACTCCTGTGCACGCTGCTAAATATAAATTAATATTCACAGCATTCCACGCCCATGGTGTGGAGGACAATGAATATTCATTTCTCTTTAACAGAATCCTGGTATGCATGGCCCTTTCCTTATTCTGGTATGTATGGTCCCATACTTACCCTGTATGATTGGACCCATCAGAAAAACATTAAAAAAAACAAACCATTACACTTACCTTCATGTGCTCCCTCGTAACATCTTGTTCCCATGCCAGCAGCTGCTTTATGATTGTTAGCTGCACATGGCAGGGACTTGGCATACACGGATTACAAGCCGAAGGACAGCTGCCGGAAAACTCACCGCTCCCCACGTCGGGACTATGTGCGTGGAGGGCAGGGAGTATTCATTGCTCGCGCTTTAGCAGAAAGCACCGTGTCAGCTGCCGGGATGTCACGTGTGCTCGCTAGTTAAGAGAAATGAACATCCACTGCACTCCACTGCCATGGGCGTGGAATACGGTGAATATTCATTCCCTTTAGTAGCGGGGACACGTGAACGCACGGCAGCTGCAGAAAGCTGGCGGCTGACAATGTGCTCGCTGCTAAAGAGCGAGCAATGAATTTCACTGCTCTCCACGCACATAGTCCCAAGTGTGTAAAGCAGTGAGTATTTCGGCAGCTGACCTTCAGCTCGTAAGCAGCGCATGACCTCTCTGCCATGCACTACTTACAAGCATAAAGCAACTGCTGGTGTCGGAACAGGAAGCTGAGAGGGAGCACAGGAAGTTAAGTAAAATGGTTTGGTTTTGGTGTTTTTCTGATGGGGCTATGCATACCAAGATGGGGATGGTGGCCAATCATACAAGAGTAAGGATGGGGCCATGCATACCAGGACAGGAATGAGGGGGACCATTCCTACCAGGATAGAGGTGAGTGGGACATGCCTACCAGACTAGAGATAAGGGGGACATGCCTACCTGTATGGGGATGAGGCCATGCATGCCAGGATGGGGATGAGGAGACCATCCATGCCAGGATAGGGATGAGGGGACAATATTTACCAGGATAGGTGATATTAAGTAC
>VIAB01003407.1:4331-17904 GCA_009801035.1 Oophaga pumilio
GGGATCGCTGGTGTATCGCTATGTGAGACCCAGCCTTTACCCATAATATACCAATCTAGAAGTTCTTATCCAATCCATCAACCATGTTTCTAGATGTTATCAACCATCAACTTTGTATCTAGATTATTTCACTCCTAAACCATTTATCTAGATTCTATCACCCACATGTTTCCGGAAACATCTTTGTTTCTAGATCCATTACCAGCCTCTATAGAATCTCTCCGGCATCATACATATATCTAGTTAATACCAACGAAACATTGAGCATATATCAATCACACATACAGAGACGCACTGCTCAACAATGAATGCCAACAAATAGTGCTATAAAGTCTCATAAAACGTATATTTTTATTTCAATATATAATTGACAATAATGTTAAATATTGAATAAAGCAAAATACCCTAAACAGACCACTACATACACATGTATGTACATGTAAGAAAAGATAAATGCGTAATACAAGAAAAATCCAAATGTCTACAAAGTATATCCTTAGGCTTCCAGGGAGGACTATGTCTACTTAATTAGAAAGATTGTACTTACATCAGGTGATGCGACAAAAAGGGATATGTGCAGTGTGGTCAGAAAGCCCCAACGCGCGTTTCACCTAAGCTTCGTCAGGGGCTTGAGTGAAACCCGCGTTGAGGCTTTCCGACCACACTACACATATTTTAACATTATTGTCAATTATATATTGAAATGAAAATATACATTTTATGAGACTTTATAGCACTATATGTTTGTTGGTATTCATATACCTAGGTTGTTTCAGTCAATATCTATCATCCATTTAGACATCATCTATATCTCTAGATCCATCATCGCCATCTTCACAGTCATTATCTATATCTCTAGAGTCTCTCGCTCCATCATCCATGTGTCTAGAACTTTAGGCCATATCTCCATGTCTCTGTGATCATTCATATAACAACATCCATCACCTTTAACTCTATATTCTCAGGCATCACCCACATCTTTCGATCCTTCAACCATATATTTGGATTATTTCATTTACTATTCATACTTCTAGAATAGATCCATCATCCATAGCTCTGTATTCTCAGTTACCATCAACATCTTCTATATTTAATTTTTTACCCCCTCATCGAAATCCATCATCCAGTTCTCTAGATTGTCGCAATCTTCATCCATATTTTTCTAAATTGTCTCAATTATTATCTAAATCTTTTGATCCATCATCCAGATCTCTGTATTGTCAGTCATCACCTATACCTTTACATCCATTATCTTCACATCTCTATTCTCAGTCATCAACCACAACTCTAGGTCCATCACCAGATCTTTATACTCTCAGTCATAATCCACAACTATAGATGCGTCATCCATATCTTTAGATCCGTCGTCCAGCTCTCTATATTCTCAGTCGTCATTCATATATATGGATCCATCATCGATATCTCTATATTATCAGTTATCACACAAATCAGTCATCTGTACCTCCATATTACCCGTTATGATCCATAACTCTAGATCCATCATCCATATCTCTTGATTGTCTCATTCATCATCCATATTTTTAGATCCACCATCCAGATTTCGTAAGTCCTTTTGAGAATTTCTATAGTGGGTGGCTGCTTTCTATTCTTTCTCTGTATATAATCTGATGTTGTTTTTGTGTTTCTCCCCTTTCTTGATAACCAATCATGGAACAGTCTGTATCTCACATTCCCTTCTTGGTGGTCACCTTCCACCGATTCCAAAGAACTCCTCAGGAATGTTCCACAGATGCCAGACAGAGGGGGAGCCCAGTGACACCTCCAAAACATAGACATTTCAGGGTACCATATTTTTTATTTGCAGGGGTGTGTGGTCTCTGTGGCTCTCCCTCGCCTTTCCTAAGGCCTTTCTCTACTAACCACAGGGGCGTCTTGTCCTTGAAAGGGCTTCTGGGAAAAAAAACAAACAAAGCAAACGCTATTTTCCTGCACAGTGACACCGGGTCGTGGGCGGTGTCCTCCAGCGGTTTCACCGGCCGAGTATCTGATGTAAAACTTTGCCTTCGTTGCTGAAAACTCCAAGCACAACACCGTCCGTGTGCTTTTTGCTTTTTTTTTCTGCGTAAGTTTCTTAATGTCGGCTTCGAGTTCGTGTATATATTCATTATAGAAACGCACAGAAAGAGAAGTGCTCGGACTTTCTGAAAATCACAGTATGTGTGGGAACCCTTTAAAAAAATGGGCGGAGTTTTATCGTTAACCACTTAAATTTGATTGGTCAGTATTTGCCTTCTGTTTAAAAAGGACAAAAAAAGGGGTGTGTTCACTTTTGGAAAACCCCATTGGGCACATTTTTAAAAGTACCAGGTTTTAGACAGTATGTCACAGATGTGCCAAATGTATTTATTTTTTTAATTACTGTAAGAAAAAAAATGCATCAAATATTGCAGCATAATCATCATGCATGCACCCGATGCAACTAGTTATTTGCTATCTTGGTCCGCTAGCAGCTGAAGGGTTAATGTTTTATGGCTATGTTTTGCACGGAGAGAGGAGTGTTATCCTAAGGCTAAGGCTTCACTGCAAAATGGGAGTTAGTCAATCACGACTGTTACAACTAATCTGACAGTGGGTCATAAAAGGTTAATTTATGGGGTGTTTGAGTTTGGAGGGAGAGGGGGCGTATGCTAAAAAAGATATTTGGGTGGGGCATGTTTGGCGAGATCTATAACATGTCTGGCATCCATCTGAAAAGTATATTTGGGCTGGATTTATTTGCTGGGATTCATAATATTTCTGATATCCAGCTGAAATAGACATTTGGGAGGAGCATATTTGCTGGGATTGATAAGGTGCCTGGCATCAAGCTGAAAATGACATTTGGGAGTCGCATATTTGCTGGGATTGATAAGGTGCCTGGCATCCAGCTGAAAAGGACATTTGGGAGTTGCATATTTGCTGGGATTGATAAGGTGCCTGGCATACAGGTGAAAAGGTTATTTGGGAGGATCATATTTGCTGGGATTGATAAGGTGCCTGGTATCCAGCTGAAAAGGACATTTGGGAGTCATATAGTTGCTGGGATTGATAAGGTGCCTGGCATCCAGCTGAAAAGGACATTTGGGAGTCGTACATTTGCTGGGATTTATAAGGTGCCTGGCATCCAGGTGAAAAGGACATTTGGGAGGAGCATATTTGCTGGGATTTATAAGGTGCCTGGCATCCAGCTGAAAAAGACATTTGGGAGGAGCATATTTGCTGGGATTTATAAAGTGCTTGGCATCCAGCTAAAACTTACATTTGAGAGGAGCTTTGAATGCTGCCAGTATTTTTCATTGGCCGACAGACGCTTAGACTCATATTTTCCTACCATAAGTCCTGTTCAGCTGGATACCAGGGTCATGTGATTTAATAAGCTGCATAGTTGGGTAGGAACTTGTAGCTCCCACTAGTTTATCCTTTTATGGGTCTCAGTGGTATATGCACAAGTATATGAATAAAACGGGTAATGGGATGGGTAGGGGGACAGAAATGCCAGAAAATGATCCCCCACGGGTAATGGCCCATTGTACGATCTGCCTGGTGCTGAGTGACTGATGACAGATGTCTTATATGGGTACAGGGGGCTGGTGGCCCAGGGGGACTATTGACCCCTTACCACCTAATAGGACTTCAGTACTATAAATGGCATGTGGTAATTGCGGTCCCCTAGAAATTTTGCATTGGGGGCCCACATCCTGCCATTGCTGCTAACTCCAGCATCAAGCTAGCTCTATGCAGACATCATATATATTATATAGCATCGTATATACATTATATATTATATTTCCATGGATTCAACAGACGATACTCTTAAAGGCACAGAGCTATTTATATTGTGGGGAGTGAAGTGGATTCTGGGTATAGCAGAAAGGTTTATGGGAAGCATACCCAATGGTGAATTCTGCGGGCAGACTTCAGAGAGCGTAGGCTATTTTTATAATCTTAATTATTATGGATGTATAGTACCTTCCCCCGTCTTTTAAGACTGCCCGTAACCCTACGATGGGGTGAGGGGTGCTGTTATAAAAACGTTACCAAAATGTGTGAGCGTGCGTGTCTGCTGTGAGTGGATGAGTGTCTTTTTCTTCACGCGTCACTTTTTGCATGATCCGGCGATGTCTCGTCCAGACTTTTCAGAAATCTTACTGTTGGGCGCTGCCCGTCCGGGGTGCGGGGTCAGACTTTTCCTCTACCTGTGCCACTTGCTGCTTTGCCAGTGTGGAGGTCTGCACTTTGTATATGTTTGTGGGTATTTTTATTGGGTTGGAGGGGATTGTACCCAGGTCAGGATGGCAGATATTTGTCAACAAGCCCCGTGGCCCCGGGTGGGCTTGGTCCGGTGTGAACCCTCCTCTTCATAAGCACTATGTTGGCAACAGAGGCAAGGGGTAATGAGAGGGGGCAAGTTACAGCATTTGGGGGGTATCGGCATGAACCTATAGGGGCCACTCCCTCTGTTGATAACTTCACACTATTTTTTAAAAAAGATGGCGGCATTGCAGTCAATCTCCTGGGTTACTTTCTTTGTCTACTGATTGGTTATCGTGGCGATTTTTCCTTTTAATAGGATCCTGGTGACACAGGAGACATATTGCGGCCTAGTATGTAGAGTCAGCCGTATGTCGCCATTCTGCTTCATGTTGACTAAAAGCCATATTAGCATCCAGTTTTATGGGGGATTTATATTTCTTGGTTCCCCAAAAAATCTGATTACTTGTGCAGGCCGACTGCTCCTCCCTTCCTCAGATGACAGGCTGGTTGCCACGGATACTCTGCCTAACATCCACAGGATTCTTATATGGGGTTGCTAGGCAAATACATCCTTAGCAACCAGTTTGCTTCAGATCACTTCATGTACAGTCCTTATGGACATTGAGCCGACGGGGCAAAGAGGGGGCGAGGAGCGTGTCAGTGCTCACACCACATCCTGTAGTGGTATAGTAATTAGATATCTATCAAAACAGACAGAGACCCCCTTTTCAATGCCTTAACATAAGATTTGGCTGTTGTTCTTGCCGTAAAGATGTCATCTTCTCCTCCTCGTATCAATGCCGCTGTTCTCCTGAATCTGGGGATATTTTTATTTTGTTCCTGAGCCTCTCTATTTCTGAGATATGGCCTCCTCTTCCTTCTAAATAAATCTTGTCTTTTTTAGCCAAGTGGGTGCAGTCTTCACTCTACTCCATAGGCAAGTTCTTCAAGACAACGCCCACTTGGCTAAAAATACTACATTTATCTACAGATAAGATGAAGCTATATCTCAGGAAAGGAGAGGTGCAGGAGAAAAAGAAAAACAACGCCGGATTCAGGAGAACAGCGGCATTGATACGAGGCGGAGAAGATGACATCTTTATGGCAAGTGCAAAGTCTCTTTAAAATAGATCAGATCTTATTGGCACTGCAACCATATTCTAACACAAATTGGCTGCCATCTTCTTTAAGAGTTTTTGGCCCCGGTGGGCTCCTGTTTGGTTTCTTGTATAGTATTGATTGGTATCTTTGTGACCATGAGGGGCTCGATATTGTTGGAGACCGAAAAGGTCACCAGTAGTGATGAGTGAACGTGCTTGGATAAGGTGTTATCTAAACATGCTCCTGTCCTAACCGAATGACTTCGGCGTGCTCGAAAAATATGTCCGAGTCCCAGCGGCTGCATGACTCGCGGCTGATTGACAGCCACAACACACGCAGGGATTGCCTGTTTGTTAGACAGCCACGAGACATGCATATTTTTCAAGTACACCAAAGTCACTCGGTTAGGACAGGAGCATGATTAGATAACACCTTATCCAAGCATAACATAGATGGCCCTCTCTTGCTGAAGGGCCACTGCCACACTGGGGCTGTCTGAGCCTTTCTCCACCTTTCTTATTGAATGGTGACCTACATGTACAAACTCTCGCATTTCTTACATGTATGGAGGTTCATTGCCGATGCGTAGACATGCTGCTCCCCCGGTGTTGTGCTCTGTTACATGTTGCTGTATCTGTGGGTCAGTTTATTGAAGCCCAGCCCCGCTGGGATGACCCACTACAAAAAAATGTAAAAAAAATGTTCATGAATTTAGCTGCTGTGAAATTGTTAAGGGTTGGGGATTTGTGGGAGGGGGTCGCAATGAATGTGCTTTGTCAGCAGGTCAACAGTTTCCTCCCAGCTGTCTGGCGGCCATTTTCGTACTCTTTGTGTGCCAAAAAAGTATAGAGTCTATCTATAGGAGGTTTTTTGTTTCCGTAGCTCTAGGTCGTTTAGAGATTTCATGCAAGATTTTGGTATTTTTCTGATTTCGTTCAGGTGACAATTTTCAAGTCTTATGCAATATTTTTGTGAAGTGATTTCCGGATGTGGAGTGAGCTGCTATAAAGGGAATTTATTACTGAGCTCGCTGAAGGCTCCTAGCTTTCTTCTGCTGACTTTAGTGATCATGTTTTCTTACGAAGATGTATTTATGGTTTCAATAGGGAAAAAAATTAAGGATGACTCGCTTTTTACTGAATCTGTATTCTCATACGGAAATATTTTATTTATTATCAGTTCATGGAACTGAAAGGAAAAAAGCAACAATATTTATTAAGCCAGAGAGATGGAAAACTGCGGATATGGACATAGAGATTGTAGACTCGCAACCCTCAAGTAACTACACAAGTACAGCCCATCCTCTCCGGTCACTACACACACAGCCCGTCCTCTCCAGTCACTACATATGGCCCATCCTCTCAGGTCACTACACACACAGCCCTTCCTCGCCAGTCACTACACACACAGCCCGTCCTCTCCGGTCACTACACACATGGTCTGTCCTCTCCAGTCACTACACATGGCCCATCCTCTCTGGTCACTACACACATGGCCCGTCCTCTCCAGTCACTACGCATGGCCCATCCTCTCCAGTCACTACACACACAGCCCATCCTCTCTGGTCACTACACACACAGCCCGTCCTCTCCAGTCACTATACATACACTACTCTCGACAGTACACAAGGACAACCCATCCTCTTTGGTCACTACACATACAGTCTTTCATCTCTGGTCACTACACATACGTTACAACATCTCTGGTCACTACACATACGTTACGACATCTCTGGTCACTACACATACGGCATGACATATCTGGTCACTACATACGTTACGACATCTCTGGTCACTACTAATACGGCACGACGTCTCTGGTCACTACCCATACAACTCGTTCTCTTTGGTTACTATACATACGGTATATGTCTCATCCACTACAGTCATTATGCACACACCACGCTAATCACTACACAAGAACAACACATCCTCTACAGTCACTGCATACACTGCCTGTCCTCCCGGGTCACTACACACATGGCCCGTCCTCTCCTGTCACTACACATGACCCCCCCTCTCCAGTCACTACACACACAACACTCTAAAGAGTACACAAGCACAACCCGTCCTCTCCGGTCACTACACACAGCCCATTCTGTCCGGTCACTAGACACACGGTCTGTCCTCTCAGGTCAGTAAACACACTGCCCTTCCTCTCCGGTAATTACAAACATGGTCCATCCTCTCCTGTCACTACACACAGTCCATCCTCTCTGGTCACTACACACAGTCCATCCTCTCTGGTCACTACACACATGGCCCATCCTCTGATCACTACACTCACTGCTCATTCTTTCCAGTCACTAGGCACACTGCCGATCCTCTCTAGTCGCTACACATACTGCCCATCCTTTCCAGTCAATACACATTCTGCCTGTCCTCTCTAGTCATTACACGCACGGTCCTTCGTCTCTAGTTACTACGCACATGGTCCATCCTCTCCGGTCACTACACACACTGCCCGTCCTCTATAGTCACTACATACACGGCCCTTCCTTTCCAGTCACTACTCACACTGCCCATCCTCTCCAGTCACTACTCACAATGCCTCTCCTCTCCAGTCACTGCTCACATTGCCTATTCTCTCCGGTCACTACTCACACTGCCCATCCTTTACGGTCACCACTCACACTGCCCATCCTCTCCGATCACTACTCACACTGCCCATCCTTTCCGGTCACCACTCACACTGCCCATCCTCTTCAGTCACTACTCACAATGCCACTCCTCTCCAGTCACTATTCACATTGCCTATTCTCTCCAGTCACTACACACACTGCCAATCCTTTCCGGTTACTACTCACTGCCCATCCTTTCCGATCACCACTCACACTGCCCATCCTCTCCGATCACTACTCACACTGCCCATCCTTTCCGGTCACCACTCACACTGCCCATCCTCTCCGATCACTACTCACACTGCCCATCCTCTTCAGTCACTACTCACACTGCCCATCCTTCCCGGTTGCTACTCACACTGCCCATCCTCCCCGATCACTACTCACACTGCCCATCCTTTCCGGTTACTACTCACGCTGCCCATCCTGTTCAGTCACTACTCACACTGCCCATCCTTTCCGATCACTACTCACACTGCCCATCCTCTCTGATCACTACTCACACTGCCCATTCTTTCCGGTTACCACTCATGCTGTCCATCCTCTTCAGTCACTACTCGCACTGCCCATCCTTTCCGGTTACTACTCACACTGCCCATCCTCTCCAGTCACTACTCACACTGCCCATCCTCTCAGATCACTACTCACGCTGCCCATCCTCTCCAATCACTACTCGCACTTCCCATTCTCTGCTGTCACTACTCACACTGCCCATCCTTTCCGGTCACTACTCACGCTGCCCATCCTCTTTGATCACTACTCACACTTCCCATTCTCTGCAGTCACTACTCACACTGTCCATCCTCTCCGATCACTACACGCACGGCCCGTCCTCTCCATTCACTGCACACACGGCCCTTTTGTCACTCTGCACAATTATGTAGGCACCTTTACACCCATCTTTCCTGGGTCCAGATGTCTCTATCCGGACAGTATTTCTCTCTCATACATGTTGATGAGGGGTCGCTCTCTAGGGGGTCTCCGTGCTGCTCTCACTGTCTCACTCTTCTGGTCTTGTTAATTTGAATCTTTTATGAAGGCCTTTGAGGACACTGTAAATCATTATATATTGTTATAGCTGTAAATATATTTTTTAAAAATACCCCATTGTGTCTGGATTTGATGTATTTTATGCCTCTTCACCATAACCGGAATACACAGAATATTTCCCCTGCTGCTTCCCGTCGAGGCTTCCCGTCGAGGTGTGCACCTGCTGTGGTATGTGACCTGCTGGAGCCTGTCGGATGACGAACAGTCTGTTCCTGCGGTACATGACATAGCGCTATCCATAAAGATGGCCGCATCTACATTATATTCAGAGCCCCTTTGTTAGTTTGCTAGATCCCACCCTCGGGATTATGTGACAAATGTTAGTATTTGGTCATGAGTGGTCAAATGGACTGGTGGGCTTCACCAGGAATGAAGAGACAGCTAAATCCTGAGAGCAATGAGTAAAAGCCAAAAAATGGTGGACAGGAGATTATTTCTTAAAGGAAATATCAGCAGGAATTTACATCCCAAACTACATGCACATGTAACTCTTCCAAAAACAAGTCCAGCAATCCCTTTACATGGCCGGTCCATTCCTCCATTAGTGAGGAATTGTAGTTTAAATTGATATGCAAATGAGGCTGAAGAGCTACATGTAGATCTAAAGCCTGTCACTCCAGATCTTTTCTTCGCCCAGTGCCGCCTCATCCTGCTTTACTGACCAAAACTCCTTTGCCTGAAGTCACCCAGCATAGAGCCTGTAAGTCAAGAAGGAGGCAGCACTGGGCGGGGAATAGAGCTGGAGTGACAGAGCCCTCAGATGTACAGATAGCTCTTCAGCCTCATTTGCAGATCAGTTGAAACACTGATTTCTCAGTAATGAAGGAACAGACTGGCCATGTAAAGGTATTGCTGACTGATTCACCTTTAAAAAGATTGTCCTGCCTTAAATACCAATTTTTAAAAAAATAAATAGGAGCACAATTTTGCCTTCATTAAATTTGTAATATGTCTCTATGGCCTTTAGAGATCTGTTTTTTTCTGATACAAAGCTCCAAATCTGACGCATAGAAAATCTGAGTGCCTGTAGCCACCACTAGGGGGAAGTGTAGCACAAACTGATTTATTATTATGCATGTAGTGAGCTGCCTCTAGTGGTGGCTGGAGGTAGTGATTTTTGTCTTTCACCACTATGAAGCAAGAAGAAATTAATCAAGATTGTCAGTATCAAGAGGAGATACAAGGACTACACACAACCCATCGTGATGGATGAGAATCTTGCAGCAATAGACTAGACCACTGTCAAAATTTGGGAGGTGCTAGGAATGGTCAAAACATTGCTCAGGAATAGTACCCAGGGGCCATCGCTGTAGCTTGCATTATGGAACAGGAGCTAACCCTGTTGTGGTATCTGTCGACCCGAATGAAACCTGAATATTAGAAGCAACACAACAAAATCAACAGACCATAGACGGGGGTGTCAACTTTCAAAATTTCCTTCTTATTGACAGTTTTTCACAAAAGACATGTGACATATAAATGGCCACCATTTTTCTTTTGAAAGCTGGTAATGGAGGTCAAAGCAAGGACCAAGAACGAAAGGAAAAAAAGACGAGTATCGTCAAAATGTTTCTGGCTAGTGTCAGTCTGAGCAAAATTGTGCTAATGTCACCAACGTCTCGTGGATTCTGCAAGTACAAAAATTTCTAAGACAGGAACATTTTCTACGGATGAAATTCTGGGGGCCCGTATTCAGTTCATAGTGCCTGGGGTTGGGGGTTTAAGGCTGCCACATGTAAGTCTTTGATGTATCTATCTGAACCACTGTTGGAAAAGTCTTATCTTCTTGAGGTGGCACCAAGACTGGTTGTTCCAAGCTGCTCTCTTTTTCCTTCTCGATTTCCCCTTCCCAAAGGCTGATAAGTGGTGGATAGAAGTCATTGAGAGGGATTAACGAAGCCCTCTGCATGTACTTTTTTAAAGAATGTCCACAACTTTTGTAACGGAGGTGATGTCCAGCGTATACAATGACTGCAGCCATGCATAGTCCAGCAATGAGAGAGCCTAGAGCTGCTGAAAGGGCAATACTGACTGGCCGGCCAACTGCGGCAACTGAAAAGGAAGCGTCTTTGGTGGTCACATTAAGACAAGACTGTTGACTTGGCCGGGATACAGATGACACAGTAAAGCAAACCTCATACTTGGTGGCCGGCTGTAGATGCGTAAGGTTGTACTCTTGTATATCTAGAGGAACTTTGGCAGTATAACTGATATGTGGATTGTGTATCCTCATGGTCGCAGAGGTCCATAAGGCTGGAACAAGAACATTGGGAGCATTGGCTGGCCCACCCAACATCTTCCACTCCACCACAACGAAATTGGAATGAACCTTCTTTGTGACTATAGAAAGAGACGTGAACTCCTGCTCCTCAGTCCCATTGATGAAAATGACAACACTTTTACTGTCCGTGCCGTCTGAGTTCCACATTTGGCACATGTATGATCCAGAATCTTCTTCTGTAGCATCCAAAATTTCCAGAGAACCCTCAACTTGGATTCGAACTCGACCTGTTCCTCCAGATATTCTTTCTCCGTGAGGGGTTATCCAGTATATCTCTGGCTTTGGGTGACCACTTGCTTGGCAATTGAGAGTCACCAGCTGGTGTTTGGATAAATGAAGCCGAGACGGAAAGGAATGTTCATCTATTAGTGGAGGACATCGACTTAACCAAGCTTGTCCTTGGATTTCCTGGAAGAGGTGTCCGCTGACTAGTGGTGGGCTCATGCATAGTGTGGCCTGGGCTTCTATCAGCTGAACTGATGAAAGTCCTTTCCAGTTATTCTGGCAATCACAGCGCAGAGGATTACTGTATAAGCTGATTTCTGATAATCCCGGTAGTGTCTGAAATACTTTAAGCGGTATTAATGCCAATCGATTATTGCTAAGAAGTAAAGTCTTCAAAGCACTAATGTTGGGTCCAAAGGCACCAGGGTCCAGGTAGGTCAACCTAGGGTTGTTAAAAATTTCTAGTTTAATAAGCTCAGGCAAGTCCCGGAAGGCTTCAGCTTCCACACGTTCCAGATCCTCCATCGAATTAAGACTGAGTTCCTCAAGATGAGGCATGTCTTTAAAATCTCCAGTCTGAATTCTACTTATGGGGTTCTTGTTAAGGTCCAAGAATTTCAGGAGGTTTAAGTGCTTCAGTGCTTCCTTGGGGACAGATGCAAGACGATTATCAAAAAACGAAAGGCTTTCAAGGTAGTCCAATCCAAAAAAGGCATTTTCTGGAACATGGTTTAGCTCCATTCCTGCCAATACTAAACTGTGTAGTTTTCCAAGTGGTTGAAAATTCAAGTTTTGGAGGGCGCTGACAGGATTCTCTCCAATCATAAGTATCTCTAGGTTTGGAAGGTCTTCAAACCATGTTGAATCGATGACACGTAGACGGTTGGCATTGAGATGAAGTCTTAGAAGTTTTCCCAAGCCGGCGAAGGCTCGAGGGCCAATATAATTTATCTGGTTGTGATTGATATATAACTCTTCTAGGCTCTCCAGATCTTTTAGGCAATGGTCTGGCAACTCGGTGAGCTGATTCTCCTCTAGATAAAGGGTTATGAGATGGGAAAGGTTGGAAACACTCAAATCCTGGATGCTCTGAAAGTGGTTTTGAGACAAGTCTAGTTCAGTAAGGTTGACCAGATCTTGAAGTTCCCAACCCATATGTGATATCTTATTACTCTGTAGAAGTAGCACTTGGGTGTCGATGGAAATATTTTCTGGGATGCGAGTCAGAAGTAGGTCATTGCAGTCCACCGTCTTTGCTTCATGGTAGACGGACTGTGGCGTGAACCATGGCCTTGTCTCACAGACACATTGAGGGGGGCAGAATGCCAAACCCGAGATGTACACTGACTGGCAAATGACCAGAACGGCCCATGTCTCAGTCCAAGGAAGCGATCTCTTCATTCTTAAGGAATGGATATGAGTCATGTTGAAGGAAATCTAGAAGAAGACAATGCGCCAGGTGTGGACCAATGTATCTGTAAAGAAACAAAGCAGAAGGGAATATTATATGAAGGAACACAAGCTCTTCATCTTGTCACTTATCGACAATATCCCACCAATCACCATTTATAGGGTGCGTATAATTTTGGAGAACTTAAAGAGGTTGTCGGGAAATATGTTTTCCACTCCAGCATTGCCACTCCATTGGTCACTGCTGGTCTTTTATAACAGTGATGACATTGCATTTATCCACATGACTTCTGCAGCCTGTCACTGGCCTCAGCCATTTCCTATTAGTTATGTGGCTATACGGAATGTGGTCTCTGGAGTATAGTAAAGACCGGCGAGGGGACCAATGAGCAGCATTTTTGGTGTGGCTGGAAATCAGATGATTATTGTTTTTTCTTTTGTTTTATTAATTATATTTTTGCTGTTATCCATTTTTTTAAAATCCCTGACAAGCCCTTTATATTTCACTATAGGGTCATTCCATGGTAGCTTACGTTACAACATAATATAGTAACTTACGTTACAATGATGGTGATGTGCGTTACAAACAGTGTTTTTCCTATAAAGGTAACTCATTGTAACGCAAGTTACCA
>VIAB01003409.1:4165-16396 GCA_009801035.1 Oophaga pumilio
AAAGGCAGTCAGCAATCCACAATTCAGCCACTCACACCAATTCATGCTTTACAATTAAGTGGGAACATGTACAGACAATTAAGATAATATAAAGTAACAGTTACAGCGGGAGTGAGGGCCCTGCTGCTCGCCAGCTTACAATCTATGAGGAAATAGGAGGAACACAATAGGTAGAATGTGCTTGCTATGTACGGTCCAGTCATCGTTATTAGTGATGAGCAAATAGTGAAATATTTGGAGTCGAGAAAATTGGCACGAATCATTTCTAATATCTGTGTATTCATACCGAATAACGAATCCAATGAAAGTCAATGGGAAAGCCGAATATTTTTCTGCTGGACCCAACAAACAGGTCTGGAGGCATGAGAAAAAAGCTGAAATGGATGGGAAAGAGCTATAACTAAATGGGAACAGCATGGAGAAGATGCCTGCATGCCTTTCTGACTCACATATGGTATCTGGGAATAATGTCAGATAATTGCGCCAGTTTTACGGATTTATAAGAAGACCTATCAAACCAAACCTCATTTTTTATGGAAAAAATCCTAAGAAACTTTTTTCCTTCATAATTACATGTATATAATGCAGAATAAAAAAATAAAAAAAATATACCTCCCTTTTAGCATATGTTCTCACAGAGGATTTTGGTTTTAGTATTTCTTTTTATATTTGTGAGGGCTCTCACTCCTACATTTGGGAGGACCCTCTCTCATTCATAATTGTTAGATAGATAGTGGAATACATATTCCCCATCACTTTACAATGCCAGCTAAAACTTGCCCATTTGAATTTTAGGCTTCGCCCACCACCACCACCAAGTCCACCGCCATGTCATTATGCGGCCCTCGCTTCACATTTTCACAGGGCCAGCAGGTGCCATGAGTTTTTTGAGCTCCACAGATCATTTTGGCCACCGGATCCCAATGGAGCCACTGTCATAGTGGGTGAAGCTGCTGTAAAGTGAATATAATAAGGGAGTTGGGGGAGCTTTATTCTCAATGTCAGTAAATTGGATTCTACCAGAGAGACCAAAAGCATTAGAATTAAATTCTGAATAGTGTATGCAAGCGAGGGCCTGTATTGTTGCCAGTCAGGCCTGAAACTGAAACCCATGTCAAGAACATATACAAGCCTCATTTTACGTGGAAGCAGCCTCCTCAAGGCAAAGAGACAGGAGTGCCATTGACAGAGCCAATTTGGTACTTAATGACCAAGCCAATTTTTACAATTCTGACCACTGTCACTTTATGAATTTATAGCTCTGGAACACTTCAACGTATCCCACTGATTCTAAGAATTTTTTTTTCATGACACATTGTACTTTATGCTAGTTGTAAAATTTATTTGATATAACTTGATTTTATTTATGAAAAAAATGGAAATTTGGCCAAAATTTTGAAAATTTTGCAATTTTCAAACTTTTAATTTTGTACCCTTAAATCAGAGAATGTTGTCACACAAAATAGGTAATAAATAACATTTTCCACATGTCAACTTTACATCAGCACAATTTTGGAAACATAAAAACCGACCCAAATAATGTTCTCTGGGTTCTCAGCTACCCTCGGTAGCTGAGACCCAGAGAATTTCCAACACTGGGGGGCACTATCCATTTATTTCTCAGTGCCGTTAAAGAGCGACCCTGAGGCAGAAGTACCTTTAACTGTCATCATTAAAAGGCATATCAGAGGTCGCTAAGGGGTTAAGATTGTTCCAATATGTGTACGGCTGCGACCTGAATAGGTCTGTGGAGCATATTAATGCAGTCTCTTCAACATGCTTAAAATGTACAGTAACTGGCCAATACCTTACCATCATTTTTTTTACCAAAATGTATAAAATTTAAGTGAAGCTACAGTGTCTAACCCCAGCATACCCCTTCATCTATACCTTCATTGTTCACTGGTCCTGGTGAGATGGAACCCAAGAAAAGGCACAAATGTCTTTTTGTGCCGATTTTCAAATTTTGCACAGTTGTGTGGAAAAAATCAAGTCGGCTACATCAATAAATTCAAACTTGTAGATTATATACTGTAAATCAGAAACAGATGCAGGTTTTCTATACTGAACCAACTGTCCTTATTTCCCGAAGGCATCCGCATTACTGTAAACCTGCCCCTACTTTATCAAGCCTTTAATTAGCGTAATGTTATTTTTCTTTCCCAAGTCTCCGACTAAACCGATAAAGTCACAGTAAAATTAAATGAAGAAACCATTCGCCGTGCAGAAATCTGCATTATTATATTCAATCAGCTGAGTTAATATCCCGCAGTGATACCTTTTAAGTAGTCTATGCATATGGCCCAAGGATTTAATAAGGCAAAGCATGTGCGCTTGCCATGGGGAATATGACAACAACTGCTGAATGGCAAATCTAAGAAGTTTTACTTTCAGGCAAAATGCATGTCTTTACAGGGAATTGTAAAAGTGCAAACCTATATTTATCATGCTTCACTTATAATTTTTTTCTTGAACTGACTTTTTCTTAAGCAGCTGAACAAGTCAAAATATCTCTTGGCTATAATTGTTTCAAGGTTGTTTAGTCCCGATTCTGTGTTTTATACTGACTTATCCTTGATATACTATTATCATTTATTTATAAGCTTCCAGTATTCATTATGTGGTTCCTCGGTAGGAACAAATGACTGATGTGTCGAGTTTAAGTTTCCAGATTTCTTTTTTTTTTACAGAATCTAGGACAATGTTATGTTATTGTTGCATCTTAGAAACAGATACAAGGACGTTCAGGCTGCAGAACGATACAAGAAAGTAGGAGAGAATTAACATTGGCGGAAAGTAAGGGATCATAAATATCTCATGGCTGTTATTCTAAACATCACTTTATTTTTAATAGTCATTCTCTAATATCTTAGCAGGGATGTAACTATAAAGGGTTTGCAAAATAAATGTGGAGGAACGCTAAAGATTAAATAAAAAATTATTTTTGGGGATAGTTAATATATTTTGATTTATCTTTCTGAATTCATTCTTGCCTGGAGAGAGCAGTTCATTTTCATCATCATTCTGTCTGTAGTATAGATGCTGGAACTTTCTTTTCCTCAGTTTTCAGTATGCGTTGTTCTTGCCATTTTTTAACCCCTTTACGACTTATGACGTACCGTACGTCATAGGTAGCCTCCCCCTCTTTGCATTGGGCTCCGGCATCAAATGCTCACAGCTTCAAGTCTCGTAAGTAGAATATTATAGCTAGTATAAAGTGTGCAAAAATGTTTTTAAAAACATTGAAAAAATTTAAAAAATATAAAAGTTCAAATCATCCCCCTTTTGCCCAATTCAAAATAAAACAATAAAATAATTACACTTATTTGGAATCGCTACATTCAGAAACTAATCCAATTTGTAAACGCGTAACAAGAAAAAAAATCGAAGTGCCAGAATTACAGTGTTTTGGTCATTGCAACATTGAAATAAAATGCAATAACAGGCGATAAAATCTATCCCAAAATTGTATCAATAAAAACGTCAGCACAAAAAATAAATCTTCACACTGCCCCGGATCCCAAAAAATGGAAACGCTATGGGTCTTGGAAAATAGAATTTTTTTTTTTTTTTTTACAAACTTTGGATTCTTTTTTACCACTTAAAGCAAACCTGTCACAAGAGGTGTGTCAGCAGAAGTTTTCTAAGTAAACTACAGGCATTGCCATGTTGTCACTGTTAAACTGATTAAAATGATAACTGGGTGAAGAAATCCGTCTTGTGGTTGTTGTGTAATGAGTGTTAGTGTTATGTTTAGGTAGCTGAGGAGTGCAGGCAAAAAAGGCAATACACCAGAGCAGTTGGAATCTATGAGATTGCAGTACCCTGACTAACCACAACAACTAGAGGCAGCCGTGGAGCGTTCCTACGTTGGTCCTAGACGCCTCGTCACAGCCTGAGAAACTAACTACACCTAAAGATAGATATAGGAAAGCTATCTGCCCCGGAGCTGAACCCCAAAGATAATAGAAAGCCCCCAAACATGTAATGGCGGTTAGACAAGAAGAAATACTGACACAGACAGAAAATAGTATGAGCAAACGTTGGGGCCCAAACTAACTAAATAGAAAAGGATAGGAAGGGTACTTACTGCAATCCCAGAAAACCCTGAAAAGCACCAACTCTACTAATTTCAAAAACACCTGAGATCACACGACCTCTACCACCTAAATTAGTTCTCTGGTGTAACAAAATCAAAACAGCAGCCACTGAAAAAACTTGGAAAAAGCAAAAGTACAAACATCAGTGGCTGAACTAAACTGAGAGGGCAAAAGCCCCCGGAGGGGACCCTGAAGGCCCCCACAGAAGTGCAGGACAAAATGCAAAAATCAAGCACAAAAAAAAAAGAAGAAAATGTCTTATCTGTTAGCAGGAGATGCAGACACGACACAGCAGGCTACAAGGGAAACAGGAATCAAGGATGGAGACCAGAACAATTGATCACCGGCAACCCTGATGGGAAGGTGACTCCCTTATATAAGACCAGTCAGTAACACCTGATTCCCAATCCTCACAATCTTCACAATCTTCACTGGACAGACCAGTACTGCTTGTAACCACCAGAGGGAGCCTCTGCTCAGAACTCATCTCAAGCCCATTCACAACAGTTAGAAGTTTTCAGTTAATTATATGCCCGTGCTCTGGAGCAGGACTGTAGGCAGAGTCTTATCTTCCTGCTTTAAGCCAGAAAAACCAAGAAGAGACCTACCTCAGGCCACCCGGAGCACAAACAGTCTGTCTCTTTTTCTGTCATTATGATATGCTTGGGGCGGCCTGTGGGCAGGTCTCTTCTTGGTTACTCTGGCTTAGAGCAGGAAGATAAGACTCTACCAACATTCCCACCCAGAGCACAGACATATTAACTGAAAACTTCTAACACTGATTACACAAGAACTACAAGATGGATTTCTTCACAATAGGTATCATTTTAATCAATTTAATACTGCAAACCTAACAATGCCTGTAGTTTATGTAGCAAAATCCTGCTGACAGGATAACCTACAGCTCTGGCAAAAATTAAGAAACCACTGCATAATTTTCATTTTGTCTGATTCTTCTCTTTATAGGTACTGTATATACTCGAGTAAAAGCTGAGATTTTCAGCCCATTTTTTTAGGCTGAAAATGCCGATCTCGGCTTATACTCAAGTCATTGTCCCAGGGGGTAGGCAGGGGAGTTCAGGAGCCGGCATCTGTAAGATTATACTCAATCACTCCTGGCGTGGTCTCTGCACTTCCCTGCTTCTCAGATGGTCTCCGGCACCCCAGCTCTTCCTGTGTTCAGCGGTCACATGGTACCGCTCATTAAAGTAATTAATATGCACGCGTGTCCACTCCCATAGGCGTGGGGCGCATATCCATTATTTTAATGAGCGGTACCACGTGACTGCTGAACACAGGAAGAGCTGCGGCGCAGGAGACCATCTGAGAAGCAGGAAAGTGCAGAGTCCGCACCAGGAGGGGATGAGTATGAGGGGGAGGACGAGGGAGCCATGTGACATTCACCTGTTCCCGTTCCACCACCGTGCTGTGTCTTCTGCGTCCTCTGGCTGTGATGTTCAGGACAGAGGGTGCGAAAACGTGGTTAGTGCGCGCTCTCTGCCTGAACAGTTACTGCAGAGACCTGGAAGACAGAGCGGAGTGCTGCTGTGGAACGGGGACAGGTGAATATCGCAGGTGTCAGGGACCTGAGCCCCCATAGCGCTCCGGTGTCCCCGCCTGCTCAGGACACCGGCACCTGGCCCCCAGCGATGAGAGGTGAATGTCTTTTTTTTTTTATCGCAGCAGCAGCATATGGGGCATATATATCTATGGAGCTTGTTATAGGGCTATCAACCTTTATGGAGCAGCATATGGGACATATTATTCTATGGAGCATCTTATGGGGACATCATTAACCTTTTATGCAGCATTATATGGGGCATATTTTAATATGGAGCATCTTATGGGGCCATTATTAACCTTTGTGCAGTGTTATATTGGGTGTATTTTGTATGGAGCATCTTATGGGGCCCATCATGAACTTTACGGAGCATTTTATGGGGCATATTTTGTATGGAGCATCTTATGGGACCCATCATGAACTGTATGGAGCATTATATGGGGCTCCTGATTCAATATGGATATTCAAAAACATTTAACCTACTGATGTTTCAATTAATTTTACTTTTATTGGTATCTATTTTTATTTTTGAAATTTACCAGTAGCTGCTGCATTTCCTACCCTAGGCTTATACTCAAGTCAATAAGTTTTCCCAGTTTTTTGTGGCAAAATTAGTGGCCTCGGCTTAAACTCGGGTCGACTTAAACTCGAATATATACAGTATATTCTTTAGTAAAATGTAAATTGCTCTTTTATTCTATAAACTACTGACAACATGTCTCCGAATTTCCAAGCAATAAATTTTGTATTTATTTTCAGAAAATGAGAAATGGTCAAAATAACAAAAAAATTCAGTGCTTGCAGACCTCAAGTAATGCTAAGAAAACAAGTTCATAATCATTTAGAAACAACAATACTAATGTTTTAACTTAGGAAGAGTTCAGAAATCAATATTTTGTGGAATAACCATGATTTTTAATCACAGCTTTCATGAGTCTTGGCATGCTTTCCACCAGTCTTTCACACTGCTTTTGGGTGACCTTATACCACTCCTGGTACAAAAATTTAAGCAGTTCTTATTTGTTTGATGGCTTGTGACTATCCCTCTTCCTCTTGATTATATTCCAGACGTTTTCAATGGGGTTCAGGTCTGGAGATTGGGCTGGCCATGACAGGGATTTGATGTGGTGGTCCTTAATCCACATATTGATTGACCTAGCTGTGTGGCAGGGCACATTGTCCTGCTTGAAAAACCTGTCCTCAAAGTTGGGGAACACTGCCTGTGCAGAAGGAATCAACTGTTTTTCCAGGTTAACCTTTAATGCTACTTGATTCATACATCCTTCACAAAGATTAACCTGCCCAATTTCAGCCTTGCTGAAGCATCCCTGGATCATCACCGATCCTCCACCAAATTTCACAGTGGGTGCAAGACACTGTGGCTTGTACACCTCTCCAGGTCTCCATCTAACCATTAGATGACCAGGTGTTGGGTAAAGCTGAAAATTAAACTCATCAGAGAAGATTACCTTACTCCAGTCCTCTATGGTCCAATACTTATGGACTTTGGCAAACTTCAGCCTGGCTCTCCTTTACTTCTCATTGATGAAAGGCTTTTTTCTAGCTTTACATGACTTGAGTCCTGCCTCTAGGAGCCTGTTACAAACAGTTCTTGCTGTGCAGTTCACTCCAGCTGCCATGTGCCATTCCTTTTGTAGGTCACTAGATGTCATCCTGCAGTTGCTGAGTGACATTTGAATAAGATGACGGTCATCCTGGTCAATGGAAAGTCGTTTTCGCCCTCTGCCGGCCTATAGCTTTGTTGTCCCCAATGTCTACTGCTTGACCTTGCTGTAATGGACTGCCATCTCAGAAATTTTAAGGATAGAGGCAACATGACGCTCACTGTATCCCTCTGCTTGTAAAGCCAGAATTGAGCGCTTCCTTTCCTCACTCAAGACTTTTCTTTTCACCTCCTTTGGCATGGTTAAAAGTTATTTTTCATTTCTATTACTTTTGGGATATTACTAGCACTTGTTTTGCCATCCAGCTTGTCCTATTGAAAGAGCATTGTGAACACCACAGTAGTGTGTTAGGGGTTGAGTTCCCGCTTCTGCACAAGGGGAATCTCGAGCCATCCCCGCTGCGGTCTCCCATCCGTCTCCGGCCACAGTGGAGCCTGCTCAGCAGAGACGTCGGTCCCAGCGTCTCGCCCAGTCTAATACTGTGCAGAGGTTGACTGCTGCCGCTCCAGCTCCTGCTATTGTAACCAGTGCAGGTCAGCAGCGAGCAGACATACTTGGGACTAAGTGCTGTGTGTCTCCTTCTGAGCATGCCCAGGGTAAGATCTCTCATAGGAGATCAGGGGTCACATGCTCGGCTATTGCAGCGACTCCCATTGGTCCTCCAGGAAGGTCCTGAAGTTGCTCGAGTTCTGGGGCAGGCTTCCATTGGTCCTTTCTGGTAGGTCCTGCAGTTGTTGCTGCTATAAAAAGCTTGCATGACCGCAAGGCCGTGTGCTAGTATCATATCTGTTACGTGCTTGCGCCAGTGTGGTCTTATGCATGTGGTTAGGGACCCGGCTGAAATAAGCCCCTAGAATGTCGGCACCTCCGGTGAGGAGTTTGTGTGTTTGGATTCAGGGCTCTGCTGTAATAAGCCCCTAGTATACCGGCACCTCCGGTGAGGAGTTTGCTGTGTGTATTGCATGACCACAGACTGCAATTGCTTAGCGGTCATCTGTGTCGCCTTTGAGTCTGACAGGACACAGTCTTTGTCACAGGGGCTCTGTGAAGTAACAGAGTTCGCTTTTACCGCCACATAGCGCTACAGCATTTTAGTTAGCGACTCTGTGGACTAACAGAGTTCACTTATACTGCCATATAGTGCTACGGCATTTACATCTGCAACTCTGCGGGATAACAGAGTTCGTTCATACTGCCTATTTGCACCATCTTACTAGCAGCAGGCTCTGCCTGCACGGTGGACCCAGGGCTGCGAACGCACCTTTCTTTACTATCTATTAGGTGCGTTCCGCTGGCCCTGAACACAGTGTTTTTTATACTTTCCTTCATTAGATAAAATTTGGTTCAGGTGATCACCTAATCAGCAGCACATTAAGTAGAATGAGGTGAACTCTGGTTGGAATTCAACTGACACTGGAATGGAATGGTTGTCAGACATGTAGAGAAGCTGATTTTTATAAAACTGTGCAGTGCTCTCCTAATTTTTGCGAGAACTGTATATATGTTTGGTATCTGCGAACTCATAATGACCTTGGGAATCATATTGGCAATTTTAGCATTTAGTGAACATGGTAAAAAAAACAGTTGTGGAATTCCACTTTTTTGGCAAATTCACCACACTTTGAATTTTTTTCACATTTTCCAGCACATGATTGACATGGTAAAACCAATAATGTCATTCAAAAGTATAACTCATCCCACAAAAAACAAGTCCTCGCACGGCCATATTGATGGAAAAAGTAGAAAGGTTATGGCTCTGGGAAGAAGGGAGCAAAAAAATGAAAACCCAAATATGGAACATCCCAAAGTGGTGAAGAGGTTAAAGGCTTGACTGTCATAAATTAAAAGCCCAACTCTCTGTTAGGTCTGTATGCAGTTTGACAAACAAGAAAGGAAGAGCAGAAAAGCATAGTGCCTTTTCCCCTTCTTATAATCTGTCTAATCAGCATTTTTTGGAACTGAAAATGTACTACTTGATGATTTGCAATTCTGTAAATTGTTCCATCAAATGAGCTTAGATTTATCAAAACAATAGTAACCATTTAAAAAAGCACTCCAATCAAAGTTTTTATCCTCTTTGTATAATGCAGTCATCATATTATACGCACTGTGCACTTACAATTGCTAATTTTGCCTTTCTACCCGGCTAATTCTCTTTTTTCTGCTCTTTGCAGAAACAGGAAGTCTCTTGATCCTGCAGTAATCTTTCCCCTATTCAACTACTGACCCAGCTGTTCCCTCCCCCTGCCATTGAGTTTTGCAGTGACTCATGAGTCACACAGCGAAAATTGACCTCGTTTTAATATAGAACTTAGAAGAATTCAGCTAATTAGATTTTAAAGTTTTTAATCATGACATGTCATAGACTTAATGAAAAACAGAAGAATTAAGTGATTAGAAAGGCAAAATGAGCAATTGTAAGTACACAATGCTATATATGATTGCAATATATTAAAAGGATAACAATTTTGATGGGAGTGCTACATTCCTTAAATATGTAAGTTTTTACTTAATGTAAATATCACTGTCCTCCTGATTTTGGTATTTTATAATAATTATTCATGCACCTCTCTATTCCTGAGATATGGCTCATTCTTTTCTGTACATAAATCTGCTATTTTTGCCAACTGGGTGTAATCATCAAGAAGACTTCCTTAAAGAAGTGTTGAGAACCATGCCACCTACTTAGCTTAAACATTTAGGGTTATATACAAGGAAAAGTGGGTCATATCTCAGGAACGGAGAGACACAGGAATAAAAGAAAAGCAATGCTGGACTCAGGATAATAATAATAATAATCTTTATTTTTATATAGCGCTAACATATTCCGCAGCGCTTTACAATTTGCACACATTATCGTTGCTGTCCCCGAAAGGGCTCACAATCTAGATTCCCTATCTGTATGTTTTTGGAGTGTGGGAGGAAACCGGAGTACCCGGAGGAAACCCACGCAAACATGGGGAGAACCTACAAACTCCTTGCAGATGTTGTCCTTGGTGGGATTCAAACCTAGGACTCCAGCGCTGCAAGACTGCAGTGCTATCCACTGAGCCACCGTGCTGCCCATAGCATTTACACCAGGTAAAAATATGTATATATTGAAAGTGACATCTACTATACTTCTAAAATGTCTGAATGTCAAAATTGCAGCAGTCTGCTGTGACTATTAGAGGGACCAAAATAATATAACAGTAGTGTCAAATGCTTACTAGGTGAGAAGGATCCTCTAAGCCCAAGGTCCTGGTGGGCACATGGGCCATGGGCATCATTGCAGCACACTGTTGAGGCACAGGGGAAACACAGACAAGTAGCAGAGGCACTGGAAGCCAAAGGCACACAAGAGTTGTCTTGGAGACCGCAGACAAGTAGCAGAAGCACTGTCAGGCGCAGGCACACAGAAGATATCCTGAAAGCCATATGCAGACACACAGCAGAGGTATTGGAAGACCACAGGCACATAGCAGAGGTGCTGGAAGACCAAGGACAAGTAGCAGAAGTACTGGAAGCCACGGGCAAACAGGAAACACCCTGGAGAATGCAGACAGGTAACAGAGGTCCTGGAAGACAGCAGACAAGTAGAAGAGAGGCACAGGTACTGGAAGTCACAGGCAGACCAGAGAAAACCTGAAGACCGTAGACAGGTTGCATAAATTTTGGATGCCGCAAGTAGATGGGAGATCACAGATAAGTAAAAGAGGTCCTAGAAGTTGCAGGTGGACAGACTGATCATGGAAGCCACAGGTGGACACCTAGCAGAGGTCCTGGAAAACCAGGAACTAGTAGCAGAGTTACAGGAAGCCTCATACAGGAGATATCCTAAAGAGCGCTGACAGGTTGCAGAGTTACTGGAAGGTGTAGGCAGACTGGAAATGCCCAGGAGACCGCAGAAAAATAGCAGAGGTACTGGTAGATGCAGGCAGATAAAAGATGTCCTGAAGATCGCTGACAGGTTGCAGAGGTATTGGAAACCACAGGCAGACCATAGATGTCCTGTAGAAGACACACAAGTAGCAGAGGTGTTAGAAGCTGCAGGTAGACAGGAGACCTCCTGGAAGTTGCAAACAGACAGGAGACCTCCTGGAAGCCACAGGCAGATACATAGCAGAGGTCCTGGAAGACTAGGGACATGTAGTAGAGATACTGGAAGCCACAAGCAGACAGAAGGTGTCCTGAAGACCACAGGTAGGTTGCAGAGGTACTGAAGACTGCAGACAGGGAACTGCAGAGGCAAATTAAAGGTCTTAATACCAAGATACAAGAGTGTGACCTGGTAGGCCTAAGGCCTAGAGAGCTCAACACACTGGAGCACGCCAACCTACTTGCAAAGCCCGATGTGAAGTACAGGAAAGTTTAACGCACCAGGGGGTAGGGAGAATAGCCCAGACAACGGCCAGATATAGTCATTAGTCTCTTAGACTCAATCTGAAATCAGGCAGAATTTTATGATGTACTTCCATGTCTATGGATAGGAAATGAAGCTCAGTAAAACAGCAAGCTATTAATTATCCAGCAACACATAAATATTGTGTGAACAAGGTACTGAGAATGAAATAGTCAATGTACATTTTTTTTATTGCAGCCTTTTTCTTACTGGAATACAATGTTTTTAGTTCACAACATCATAGATTTGGTGGTTTTCTGCAGAATTTACTAGCTTAATCAATTGTAAAGCTTTTGTTTGGAAGTCACCCACTGAGACTGTATGAGTCAGTTGTCTACATACTGCTCAAAATGTAATCGTTTCTTCATGACTAGTAAGGTATAAAATGGAGGTTTTAGAGAAAAAATAATCCATCTGCTCAGCTCCTCATGGATACAGTAAGGTATGGTTTATATGCAAACATCCTTGCCTCAGATTTGCAATAAGCTTGTCAGAAAGTACTAT
>VIAB01003409.1:19274-29691 GCA_009801035.1 Oophaga pumilio
GTGAAGCCATTTATTGTCTAACTACTGTGTTTTCTCTTTTGAAAGCATAATGACAACTTAAAACATCCAAATGATTCTGATCAAAAGTTCACATACCCCATTTCTAAATACCGTGTATTGCCCCCTCTAAAATCGATGACAGCTTGAAGTCTTTTGTGGTAGATTTTCTTTATTTTCTCAGATGGTAAAGTTGCCCACTTTTCTTAGCAAAAAGCCTCTTGTTCCAGGAAATACCTGGGTTGTCTAGCATGAACTGCACGCTTGACATCTCCCGAGAATGGCTCAATGATATTGAGGTCAAGAGACTGAGATGGCCACTCCAGAACCTTCACTTTGTTTGGCTGTAGCCAATGACAGGTCAACTTGGCCTTGTGTTTTGGATTGTTGTCATGTTGGAACATCAAAGTACATCCCATGAGCATCTTCTGGGCTGATGAGTGCAAATTTGCCTCCAGTATTTGCTGATAACGTGGTGCATTCATCTTTCCTTCAACTTTGACCACGTTTCCTGTGCCTTTGTAGCTCACATATCCCCAAATCCCCAAAACATCAGTGATCCATTTCCATGCTTTACAGTAGGAATGGTGTTCCTTTCATTATACGCCTTGTTGACCGCTCTACAAATGTACCGTATTTTTCAGACTATAAGACGCACTTTTTCCCCCAAAAAATTGTGAGGAAAATGGGGGGTGCATCTTATAGTCCAAACACAGGCTTACCGGGGGTTGCAGCAGTGGTGTGGTCAGGAGGTATATCACCTATTAATATGTGCATGCAGGTAATAGAAATGTTAAATTAGTATTACCTGTATGCCTCATATTAATAATCTTCTTGCTGAGAAACATTATGCATGAAAGAAATCCCTGTCTTCATTGTAATACTTACTCCCTCCCATCAGCTTCAGTTACGGCCCTGGAATCCTGCGCCTACACCCTGCACTTCCGCAGAAATACATACCTCATCCTTTCTTCTATGGGCAGTGCATTCAGGTATCTTCTGCGCAGGCATCGGCAAGTCACTGTGACCTCCGATGTGTGCGCTGATAGTATGCTCTCCTCATTCCTTCCTGCACAGTCATCGCTAGGACCCATGTGTATATGGAGATGACTATGCAGGGAGAAAGTGGAGGAAGCACCTTATGGACACTCACACCAGAGGTCACTGGAGCAGAAATCGTCAGCACCTACACAGAAGGTTCCTGAATGCAGCGCCCATAGATAGGAGGATGAGGTATGCATTTCTGGGGAGGTGCAGGGCACAGGCACAGGATTCCGGGGCCGTAACTGACGTGCATGGGAAGAGGGTAAGTATTACAATGAAGACAAGAGGCATGGATTTCTTCGAAGGAACCGCACGCCCCAGAGCTTGGAAGAAATCATTATCATAAATAAAGAATATAACATTTCTCAGCAACAAGATCATTAATACGAGGCATACAGGTAGGACTAGTGTAACGTTTCTATTACCTGAATGCCCATATTAATAGATGATATACATCCATGGGGGTTACAGATTCCCTTTAAAAGGAAGGTAGGTAAAGGATCCAGCATTATTAAAAACCTGCCATAGGCTAATGGGAGGAGTGTGTAAGGATTCTGGACTTTCCTTTGTGCCTGTCTGCCCTTATCCAAGATGGAGTCTTGTATCTCGCCTTGTCATGGAACTTCCTGTCTGTCCTGATTATTTAAGTCCAGGCCGTATGTTACTTTTTGCCTGAGTATTTTGTTGCTGTGGCTCTTGAGCTCCTGCCTGTCTACTGTTGGACTCCCTGCTGCTGCTGCTCGTTACTCGGTGCTCTGCATTTCCACATTATGCTGCCTATAGTCCTTTGTGCGTCTCACTGATGCTGTCTGTGCTTAACTACTGTCTGGAATTCTAGTGTGGAGCTATTCGCCTCTAGAACTGCTGTGGCCTGTAAGGAATCCTGACATCACCATTTCCGCTAGGTCGGTGTTTGTGTGGGCTGCTGTGCTGGAATTATGTGGGACTTTCAGTTCAAAAGGTACATATAGTGACCTTCTCCTGTTAATGCCACTCCTGTATATTGCTGGACTTTAAACTACGGTTAAGTGTCGCGTGCACGCACACTCATATTATTTCTGGACTTCCTCATTAAGTACCGTGTGCTTACTCTCATACTTCCTGTGGACTCCCTCGTTTAGTGCGTTGTGCACACCTGCGTCATATTACTGTTGGCATAGTTCATATTAGCGGTTGTGCCTCGCTCTTCAGTTACACTGGACATTTCTATATTGTGCTGTGCATTCATTACTATTGCAGGAAGTGCTCTGTTAGTTTTTACTTACTTGCATCATTCCATATTGTGCTGTGTTTTTGCTACTATTGCAGAAAGTGCTCTGTTAGTTTTGTTTCACTTGTTAATATACTTATTTGCATCAACTTTGGTCTCAGTTTCTTATTATACCACGCAATCAGATTCCATAGTATCCATGTAATTGTTACAGAGTGATTATTCAGACTTGCTTTATTCTGTTCAAAAGAACCAGCAAGTTTTTATTTGTAGTATACACATGGGAGGAGTGCTCAGACTGAAAAGGAGGCAGTTAAAATCCCAATCACCCTAAGGCTATTTTAATTGGTGCTGTATCCTACCTGCCCTTTATATTTGTAGGCTTATATCCCGGGAGAGACATGTTTGATAAATATTAGGTTTAGGGTCCTATCAAAGAAAGGTACACCTTATCATAGCTGATGGGCTCAGATTAATTGGCCAATTTAAGTACCATTATTTTTATAAGTATAAAGTCACCAGGATACCTTGCCAAAGAGGGGCCAGAAGGTCGTGGTGCAGGTTTCACAAACCTCTGCTCATATTAGATCTTTTTCACTGTTGTTTTAGTAGTAGAGGTCAGACAATCTAGAACTGGATAAAAGCCCTGTCAACGTTATTGATGTTCAGACTTTTTAGTAGAAAAAAAGGGGTTAAAACTTTTATCAATCGAATGCATGTCATTTTACATGGGCTTATGTGGTAACCTCTGTCAAGTACTGTGGTGGTGCTATTGAAAATCAATATGCATTAAAAGTCTTGTAGCAATCTTTAAACGTACAGTATCCCGGCTTAATTATAGTCAGGTTCCAATTACATTGATTGACAATAGCTCATCACATGCCTTCTTTTGCCTAAGACTTATGGTAATCGCCATGAAATACTGTACTATCTATGTGTGGCGTTACAGCTAAAGATATCGAAATATATTAAAGGCAAAATGATCAATTGTAAGTACACAGTGCTATATAATATGATGAGTACAATGTTCATTATTATAATAAAAACTTTGAGTGGAGCTCTTTTTTAATATTCATTAATTTTTATCCCCTCTCCTCTTTCATTATGTTTTCGGGTCTGGAGAGATCTCAAAGAATAATAAACATCTTTTGTGATCACTTTCAATTTAGACCAAATTGATTCGGATCAAATCAAATATTTTTGGCTGAATCAAACAAATATGCCTGAAATTACTTTCTGGAGATTTGCTTTTTTCCAAACATAAAATTGTTCGGAGTTTCATCCAGAAAAGTGGGACTATTTTTTTCTCACTAGTCATCCATGCGCAATCTGTTGTTTTACAACAGCAGCTATTAATCATTTACAAGACCATTTATAGTTTCTTATGTTACAGAATTGCAATGTGTCCGTAAAAATTGGATTTTATACTGTTGCATCTGAGTCGCACGTACCAGGGCTTTGGGGTACTCGGCACTGAGCCAGTTCACTTCACTGGGGGATGTCACGGGTAGCGCAGCTCGGTCCGTTGCCCTGGGCGCTCACTAAAGGGGGATATTTACAGGGGATGATAGAATGTTCGTGACGCCACCTTTGGTTCCTGGTCAGGGTGACCAGCGCTGCAGTGTAGATCCTCTGAGGGTTTGGGCAGCAAGATGTTATGTCTCCCACAGGCGAGACTGATCCCTCGGAGTATATGGCGGTGCAAGGGTGAAGGAGCAATAATGCAGACACACACAAGACAGTCTCTTTCTGTACCTTTTACTGATGATGAAGTTGCAGGCACGTCCCGGGAGGCTGTCAGGGTGGAGGATGCACGTCCAGTAATCACTGAGTAGGTGTAGGGCCTCCTTACGTCTATATGTGTGTGAGTTTCTAACTTGCATGAAACAAAGTTTAACTCCGTTCTCTTTGCTACGCCCGGCTGATCTTGTGGTGGAGCCTTCTTTTGGACAGAACTAAGTCTCCAATGGTTGCGCTGACCAGACTCCTGTTCTTCCTGACCCCGGTTACGTATCAGCACTGTTGGGCCCCTCTGTGACCTGAAGTCCAGCAGGGTCTCTGGTTTTTCCCACTAGCCGTGAAGGTTCTAGCAAGCTCGGACCCGGTGTCCGGTAGTGCAGAGTGGAGGTAAGTCATCATTGCTATTCATCCTCAGTCACTCTCTCTTTCCCTTTTCCACTTGCCTGTCGTCCTACTCACACCTTTAACATAAGCACAAGCAGCAGTAGATGTCAGCTTCCTTCTCTTCACCGCTCTCCAAGCGTCAGCACGCTCGCTCTCTAACAATACCTCAGTTGACTCGGTCTTACAAATACTGCAGTTCCCTTTCCTTCACTTCCTTCTTAAGCTCTGTCCGAAGTAGCTATCAGGACCTTCCGTCAGACTGATCTATGCTCACTTCGAGAGTCACTTTCCACTTCCCTAGGGAACTGTCAGTCTGCACGTTCTGACACAGACTAGTGTAATCTGAGCTCTCACAGGAATCCTCTCACTCCGGTGTTCTGAGGAGATCTGATCTGTCTGAGGTACAACCAACAACTAGCTAACGTTCAGCTAGACTGCCTTCATCTCCCTGCTCTATCTCTCCACACCCTTATATACCTGCGTATTCTAAAGGGCTCCCTCTGGTGGTACCACGGAAATGTGAAGTGTGAATGAATATCAGGTGATTGTGAATTACCTTTCATGCATCCTCCAGGGTAACATGTGGCACCAAGCGCAGCTGGGCTACACACATCCTATTTTTTTCTCACTCCCATAGACTTGAATGGGTGAGTCTCATCCAATTCACAGAGGAAAATCTTGCATGCTAAGATGTTTTTTCACACGCTCATTTAGTCAGTGTAAAATATCATTCATTTGCACTATCCCATTGAATGACATTGGTCTGAGTTACATCCATTTTTTATCGAATAGCACTCAGACAGAAAATTCAATTATTAGCTCGAGCCCTTACTGAGAGGTCTACAATTTCCTTTCATTACCTTTGCTTTTAGTTCAGCATCCCAAAGAATGTGATGTGAGATAGTCAGTATTAAAGAATAACATAATTTTGTGATACTTTGTCACGAGATGCCATATGTGGCCAACAAATTGGTGTTATGTGAATCGAAGCTTGTCTGGAGATTACCGAGCATGTCACGATAATTTACTACATAATTTTATGACAAATTGGAATCCTTAACTACATTCATGTAATGGTAAGGATAGACACATCTGTACGTGCCTAATGTTATTTTATTGGTAAAAACAGCAAATTTTGTCTTAAGATTAATACAGCCAACAAAACTTTGCAAGAGTCATTGTAAGAGAAGGGCACCCAATTTCAGTTTCCGGAACCAACATGGTTACACGCTCACAATTCCAATAAGTTTGTTTTAAAGTAGGTCATGGAAGCAAAACAGCAATTATAAAATGTCAACCCCACTAAGAATATGTTAAACTGAAGAACAAAGATCAGCAATTGACAAGTTGATAGATTGGTAAACAATTTCTTAACCAGATAGAGGTTAAGACATGACATATGGTCTGCCGTGTGTCCAATTCACTTCTGCTCATGCATCACTATTAAACTATGCCAACAGTAATAAATGTTGTCGAAAGAAAAAAATGTGAGTCGTCTTTCATCATTTACTAGGTGTCAGGGCATGTGGCAGTTATTCATTGCATTTATTTACAGACATAAATTGTGCCTTTTTTCACCATTTGTCACTGAATTTCAAAGAAACAACCAAGTGCGTAAACTTCCAGATATTTACATTGAACATCAAGTGCCTAGTTTCATCCGTTAACCAACAGATGAAGGTGGCACCACAACCATGATGAACACAACTAACTACATGGCGGGCAGATGACAAACACACGAGTAAATCTACCCAAGAAAAAAGATATTGTTGGTCTGATTGAGGGATCTAGATTCCATAAAATCTGACGACTTGATACCATGTAGTCTAGGGGTGGGCTTCTTAATAGACGCATATTTGGAAATCCAATCATCGTATGTTTGGACATCTTTACAGAATTAACTTCAACATGTAAAGTACACAGTCATGTATCTTTGAGATAGAACAGATTTTTATGACTTATTAGCAATAAGTACTTGATAAAGCCCAACACTGGTGGAAACGTTGTATCATGGCGGAATAAAGATTTTTTTTCTCTTTTTCACCTGGACTGGATGCTGTTCCTCTTTGCTTTTTGACTATTTATCTTCCAATTGGGTTCCTTGGATCTGGAGCGTGCATCCCTATATTGAAGTGCTGTCGGCTGTTTCTTTTTTTGTGCAATAGGTGTCCTACCAGGAATAAATATCCAGAATACCGTATGAATTATTTGTAGCATAATATTACACATTTCGTTGGATTGAAGAGGTTGTCCAATGCTGAAATATCGCTTTTTAGACATGAATGGTTTTGAAACAATAAGTGGAGACATATTCACGTTCCATTTCCCCTGAGGATCCAGTGCTCACCATTCAGAAGATCGGCGACAGCGCCAGGAAAAATGATGGGCTACAGCAGTCAGGTGACTGGAGGAGAGCATCATCAGAGACAAATCAATGACATCCTCTGGTCACTTGACTACTTAAGCCAATCAAAGGCTTCAGCTTTGCTTCTCACTTCCAAATGGAGGAGATCCAAAACCTTTACAGCCCATCCTTGTAGGACCATAGTGACCTTGTTATAGGGTCAGATCTTGCCTAAAAAGATATATTGCAATTTCTGGTCATATGCTTCTCACCAACAATCGTGTTGTGGACAGGAAAGCTGCGCGATCTATCTTGGAAGGCTGCAATATAAAACGCAGGAGTCGAACCTGTAATACTTCTATATTAGTACCACAAAATCTTCCCTCGCATATTTTTGTACAAGCAGAAACAATAAAGCTACCATTTCCATGAATAAATTGTAAGAATATTAAAACACCAAATAAAAATAAAAGCAGTCACAAAATACAAAGTGTTTATATTGACTTTTAGGATCGCTACCTCCAATAGGTGGCACTAGAGTTCCTTATCTTTTCTTCTCTGGAGAGGTTATTTCCATACTTACATAGCTGTAAGTCTCTTTAAGACATTCTGACACTTTCAACAAGGAGGAACATCCCCCTTAGGCTAGGTTAACATTGCGTTAGGGCAGTCCGCTCAACGCATCCGTTAAACGGACTGCGCTAACGCAACTGCCTTTTTGTGATCGCCCTACCAGTGACGGACCCTCGAACACTGCAGACCACGTCCAAGGGTCCGTCACAGCATGACGGCACATCGCTAACGCATGCTGATTATGACATGCGTTAGCGATGCGCTACGTTATGGCAGTCTATGGGTGCGTTAACGGATGCGTTACATAGCGTTAATGCCGCGTTGTAACGCAATCCGTTAGACGGACTGCCATAACGCAATGTGAACCAAGCCTTAGAGATCCCTGTCAGAGGTGTCTCACCCAGGCAAATCAGACCTCTCGCTTTGCACTTATGGGTGGTGAACAACCTGAAACACGTATCTGCAAATACACAGAGTATCTGGCTTGCCTTCCTATCCAAAGTCATGTAGCAAAGCATATTAAATGGTCAAAATCACTAGATCTAATAGATGGCGCTAGAGTTCATGTCCTTCTCTTCTCTGAAGAGACTATATGAACATAGAATAAGAAGAAATCAGCCTTCTGGGTCTCATATGGGCATATTGTGGTTGTCATCTTGACCATGCAGACTTCCTTAGACTTAATAATGGGTCATGAGCAAGATACCTCTCCATAGATCCTATTTAGAGTGCGGCAGCGCGAAGCGATCAGCTCATCTCTACTGGGCAGCATTATTTTTCCTTAGGTCAGTACAATTATAGAGATACCAAGCTTAGATTTAATTTATTTTAACAATTTCAGACATTTATACAAATAAAAAAACAAACTTGCCTTGTGTGATCATTTCGTGAGAACCTAGATGAAGCTGTATGAGTGCTTGTATTTGGATCATACATTTTTATTAGTACCCTCTGGAGGTACACATGACACTTTTTATTGCTTTTTGGTGGGGTTGTACGTTGAACAAAAAATGGCAATCCTTGTATTTCAATTTTTATAGCTTGTGAGGTTTACATAGCAGTTAAATAATTTCTTATTTTGCTAGATCAGACTTTCATGGATACAGGAATGTCAAATATATATTTTTTATTACTTTGTTTTAACATTTTGAAAAAGGGATGATTTAATTTCTTAATTTTTTTTCATATTTTAAACTATATTTCACTTTTTTTTATCCCCCCAGGGATCTCAAACCTTTGATTGATTGATCATGCCTGCTATAATGCTGCAAAATTTTAGTGGTGTATACTAAAACACTTGAACGTCTTATGAAGCCCGGACACAGGCACATCATGTAGGAGCACAAACACAGCAGCAAAGGGGTCCGTAGGCCCCTGGCTGTCACGATAACACATTGAAAACTCACATTTATTTTGTGAGGGTGGCTGATGAGCCCTATTAAAGTGAATCTGTCAGCAGGTTCTTGCTAAGAAATCTGGCATCTGCATGATGTAGGGGCAGAGAGCCATATTCCAATGATGTGTCACTTACAGGACTACTTGGTTTCGATGAAATCCATGTTTTTCTCCTTTACAGGTAGCAGTGCTCAAATGCTGAGCTGTGTATAACCCCGCCATCATCACTGACTGGCAGCCACCTGTGTACAATGTGGATTGTCAGCAAGCTGCCAATCAGTGGTGGGGGCAGGCTTACACAGATTAGCTCGACTGCCTGGCACATGAACCTAGTCCTGCAGTGATAATCTCCTGCTGATAAAATACTGATTGTATTGAAACTTAAATGGCAAAAACCTCCCGACAGATTCTCTTCCAGGGATGCCTATACAATTTAGAATGACTTACATAGTACTGCCAGAGATTGAAAGCAGCACCTAAATGATTAATCAGCGATCAGAGCTCTAAAGTAGCTCTTGTCATTGCTGCTAGAGGCAGAAGCTGTGCTGTAGAGTATTGCTGGCACATGCCCTGTATGGAGCAGGAAAGCTTCTGATCTCGCTCCATACACGTGCACCTGACATGTGATATACTAGCATGGGCGTCAAATGTAGGAAATGAGAAAAATAAATACAATATATACCATAATTAGTTATATTATATTACTGCAAAGAAAACTTAGAATCCACTAACAGTAAAGACTCAATGTATTTTCGATGTTTACAGAACTAGCATTGAAAAATACTTTATCCCCCTGTTTCTACATTAACATTTCCTACAGGATCAAATAGAAGGAACACAACAGGTGTCAGAGTCTGCCGGAACGGCTTAGTTCTTCTGGAATATTAAAACACCATATGTCAATATCAGTACTGAACATGTTTAACTATCTAGGCCAATAATATGTCCTGGGAGTTAAACATTACATCTTGTCAGCTTTTCAATTATGCATATTAGAAAAATCTATTTTCAGGAAGTATTAAAAACCAGGTTTTGCTTACTAAGTAATATGTTGGAAATGGGGCTGTCTATCTTACAGTATCACAGTGTCAGCATTCAGAGCCTTTAGATTTCCTGATCACCTTCCCCATTCAATAGTGACTTTCAAACAAGAACACTTTTTAATTTTGAACAATAAAGCCCCAGGGTTCAGTCATACAAGAACCTTGTCTAGAGTGAAAAATTAAACCTTAAAGGAACACTAGGCCTTGAAATTAATGAGAAAAGAAAACAAGAAATATGTGTCTCTTATCCTTGCCATCAGTTTGTGGGACTTTCTACCAGTCACTACCAGTATCACTACCAGTCTGGTTGTAAGAGGTGTAACTAGAGTCCAATAGGCCCCAGTCAAAAATTTGGAACCAGGTACTGGCATTGCATAACCTATAAAAACATGCATATTCACCCGCCCATGCAATAATGTCCTGGCCCATTTCAGTAAAAATGTCACCCTCCCAACCCCTTCCTGTAATAATGCCTCCCAATCCTATAACAATTCCCCCCATCCTGGGACATTTACTGGCATAACATCCTCTTACCTTATCCCCTTCTTGGTATGATATCCTACCATCCTGGGTGTGGTGTAAAGGTACTGTCACACTAAGCGAGATCACAAGCGTCAGCGATTTTATGATGCAGCAGAGACATCGTGTGTGACATGTAGCAGCGATGTGGCCCCTGCTGAGATGTCG
>VIAB01003409.1:30980-41116 GCA_009801035.1 Oophaga pumilio
TCCATTATTTAATAAAGTTGTTGCAACCGAGCTCATAACACTGGGCTCCATCCAGTAATAATGTCCCCTTCCTGACCCCTTCCTACAATAATGCCCACCTTCATACTGGGACCAATCCTTTAACAATGTCCTCCATCCTGGGCCCTTTCCTGGTATAATGTCCCCATCCTGGCCCTCTTCCAGTAATAATAAATAATTGATTATACCTTCTCCCAGTCCCTTGACATACAACATCTTCTTTTATAGCTGCCGCAGAAGCCAGTAGATGACTTTGGCGTGCCGGCACTGGCAGTGCATGATGTCCTTATCATACGCCTCCCATAACGGCCTAGCAGACGTCAGTTGCTGGCCTCTGATTGGCTAGCAGCATATACTGCTGTGTAGAGAATTGGCAGGTTTCTGCGCCGCAATACATTTCAGCTGAATGTGCATCCAAGGACTCACATTCAGGTGAAATAGTTGTCAGTGAGCCCCATTCCCACATGGGCCCAGTCACTGTCGCACCCTCTGTGACCACAATCATTAAGCCCCTGCTGGTAGTAATCAGAAATATAATACATGACATTTTATAGAAGAACTGAGTACAGTAGATGGGAATTCAGCTTTGTGATCAGCTAAATCACTCTTGAACCGCAGCACAATTTGCCTGTCTTTGCCTCTTCTTGTTTCCCCACTCTGCTCCCACTTTTTCCCCCCTGCCATCTGCATAAGGCAATAGCAGCTAATTATTACATGTCACCTTACACATGGCAATCCATCTTTCTTTGACCAAAACAGATTTGACCTGATCTTCAGAGCAGATATTGAGATCAGGGGAGATAGCAAGAAGCATTTCTCTCAGATATAATACAAAATTCTTCTCATTGATACAAAGGTTATTGAGACATCAGTTACCACATAAGTGTATTAGACTTGTTATGGGCCTTTAATAATGTGGTCTTATACATTAGGCTAGAATTGGCCTAACCCATTGATTTATAACATTAGTGGTGATGTAAGGAAGGATCAAGCCTTCATAACATTTGGATGCACGAATGTCAAATGTGGGATGATCCATTTTTCCAATCAAAATCCAAGTAAAAAAGTTGATTTCAGCATCCAATAATGATCATCTTGCTTTATTATGGCATCACAATTACCGAAACAGGAGCAACGTTTCGAACTTCTTGTATAGATCTGAGTTTTTGTCAAGTCTTGACAAAGACCGAAATGTATACTGGGGGTTGAAACTTTGCTGCTGTTTCTGTATTTGTGGTGCCATGAAAAAGCAAGATGATCATACTGGATGTTAAAGCCATTTTTGTTTATCCATTGATTTTGTCTGATAATTTAATGTATTAGCTCTTCAGATAACTTTTGTTTAGCAAACTTGAAGTAGAACATGGATTGGGCATGTTGAGGGTTGATATACCTAATCTATTTCCTACTTTGTTTTTTGGATAATGTACGTGTTTGTCAGTGGTGGTGGGAAGGGCAGGAGTTTAGTCTGAAAGATAAACGAGCATATGATGGACAGTGTGACCAGTTTAATATATTAGGACTTCAAAGAATAAGGCCTCTTTCATACATCAGTTTTTTGCCGTCAGGTGCGATCCGGCATTTTTGTAAAAAAACTGATCCGTTTTTATTAACCGCCGGATCCGTTTTTTCTCATTGACATGCATTAGCGCCGGATCGCGCCGCATTTCATTGCGTTTAGTCCGTTTTCTGCCGGATCCGTCCTAGATTTTAATTCCGGCGGCCAGACAGGACGCATCATGTAACTTTTTTTTTGTGCCGGAAGCACCTGACAGCTCCTGAAGCGGCACATCAGGCGGCCGGAAACAATATAATTCTATGGGACCGGATCAGTCTTTTGTGCAATCCGGAAAGACTGATCAGGTCAGGACGGATCCGGCACATCAGTTTTTTTTACGATCTACGCCGGATCCGTCTTTTAAACAATTTGCCAGATTGTGACTGATTGCAAAAAACTGATGTGTGAAAGAGGCCTTAGACAAATGATTTCACAACACCTTGAATTCCTACAGCTTTTATTAGCTTTGTCGGTGATTTTAGGAAACCACTAATCTCTAACACTTTTAGAACTACTCTATATCATGAATAAATCCCACCGCATTACCTGCCTGGATATCCAGCGAGCTTTCTCATCCAAAGTCCTATCGCAGAACAATGGTGGTTACACAGTAATTCCTCATTTTTTGTTCTGCTGTACCAGGCATGACAATGCTGATGAAAGTTCTTAGATCTGCCTCAATTGTACAATATGTCAAGCTCACAAAAGTCTAAAATTGCTGAAATGAAGAATATTGTTTATGCCAAAGAGTCAGGGGAAACAAGCATTCCTGAAAATCTCAGATAACACAGGGGTAATTTGGGAGATAGTCATGCACTAGCAGTCGTGTATTCAGTTTTAATAATATGACTTCTGGATGCTGAATTACATTTATTTTCCATTCCCTCATAAGAATACTTAGGTAAATTAACTTAACACACAAATTTGTACTTTGTGATGTGGGGAAGGTTGGCACGTGTCTTCAGTCATTTTTGTTTTACCTGTCTGAGCCAAATATTCTACAATACATTTTATACTACTGCATCAAATGTGTGACTTGGTGTTCCTAACACTAAAATCTGCCATGTACCATGTTGTTCCCTAGGCGCTGGAGTAACTGCAACCTCTGCGCCCAATGTCCAACTGGGATGCCAAGGTCCCACCAGTAGCTTTGACTCTGAGGCCCACTGCTCAGCTACATGCAAAAATTGCATGAACCTCATCACAATTTTACCTCTGCTACTATCTGATATTAAACTGGGTACTTTGTTAAATGGATGTTGAGATGTTGCTCTTGCCTGTACCTAGAGAATCAAGTGTATTGTGCCAACTACTGCTCATGCATGAGGATGGAGAGCCTATTCCTGCAGAGTGGCCCACTGGAGGATTCACCTGTTCCCCCGTCGGCCAGTCCAATCCTGTCTGCACCCCCCCTTTACCAATGCTCCATCACTACAATATTCATTAGATTACAAATATTGAGATTTTTAAATATTGAGAAAAGTCCACATAACAAAATGAAATTTTCCTTTTTCTTACTTCTTGATATAAAAATTCCTATGTTGCTCCGAGCGTGTTTCATTTTTTATTTTATTTTCAACAAGGACAAAAACTGCTTGCACTCCTACACATAAAAGCAGAGTATGACAACAGATGTGATTTCTGAGCAGATAGATGAATTTACAAACTGCTCGAGAAAGAAAATTTTCTTAATTAGAAGGTACATGTCATTAGATATTTGCCTCCTGATTTGAGAGCAGCATAATGTAAGGACAGAGACCCTGACTGCAACATTGTGTCACTTACTGTACTGCCTATTGCAGATTTTATAAAATCATTGATTTATCAGCAGTAGATTATTAGATGACTACTTAGCCTGCTGCCAGGTAGTCTAACCCTGCCCCCACCACTGATTGGCAGCTTTCTGCCTATGGGCAAAGGGTATAAAGAAAGCTGCCAATCAGTGGTGTGGGCGGGGTTATACAGAGCTCAGCATTCAGAGAACTGCTAGATCTACAGCAGTGAAAACGGATTTTAATCAAGCAACCCAATTAGTGACACATCACTGGAATAAGGGTATCGGTCTCTACATCACCCCTCAGATGGGGACAAAATCCTGTTAAAAGATTCGCTCTCTCTCCCTGAGAGGTAAAAAAATACTTTTAGATTCAAAGATAGATGGCTAGATAGATAGAACCACAAGCATATCAATCATATACTGTACATATATATGCAAATCTCATATATATGTATACATGAAGTCAGCTGCAAATACAGGGGAATCGCGATAGTGTGCACATTGCACACTGCCCCGATTCAACAGTCTGCAGTCACAGAGTGACTGCAGACTTATCTTTATCATGCAGAAAACCGTTTTAAGGTCAATTAAATCTGAATAAATCTGCATGCTCTGAGATACGAGATGAAACACTGATGGTAAAATCTGACTACCCAAACACTGATGGAAATTGGACCATTTTTGGCCACACTGGAAAAATCACGGACGTCTAATGTCTTATGTGAAGTCTTGGAAATGGTGGCGTCGGAGCCTTGAAGCACTTTTTTATGATGCAATATGTGCTTGTACATACTGTAACTCTCGAGAAATTTTCTAATTTAATTAATCCGACGTTTTAATGTCAAATTTCCTTTTCAAACAGAAGACAAGACTTTCCTTCAGTGACGTGCATATCATCCATTCCCCAAAAATTGGCCATTATAAAGCCACCAATATAGCTGAGATAAATATTTTAGAAGTATTTGAAGCCCTAGTCTTGGACCTTTCCTATTAGCTGCATGGATGTGGCACATTATGAACCTGGGGCAGCCTCTTCCTTTTAGAGAAACGGTTTGATTTATTTGACACTTGGAAATCCTGGAAGGTTATGAAGCCGGGTGCAATCCAGGTCCGAATGCTAAATTCTAAGCTTGTAATGAAATAATTAAATTGTTTACAAGTGTCTTCATCTGCCGCATTCGTCAAAGTTAAGTAGAGGAGGTCATCAGACGACCGTAGACCGAGCTTCTGTTTCTCTCTACTGCATATATTAAACAGGAGCCTTCGCTGCCATGTCCGTTAAATAATTCTCGACTCATTAAAATATCAAATGAAAGATTTCGTTGGTTGGGAAAATGCTATAGACAAAAACTGTGCGTACAAAGGGAAATGTCGTCTTTGTTCTCAAAAGCAAAATGCGCTTTTTTCTAATGTAAGATTTGTGACTGAATATTTTCTTCATTTGCATTCTTAAGATTATAAAATAGCAGAAGGAAACAGATTTGAATAAAGTAGAATAGTGCAAAATGCTATATTTGGCTGGTATTAAAAAATAGACATGTGGCATCCACTTCATACACATCATCCAAGGTTGATGGCTCCGTGTGCTAATTGTTTGGACGTGAAACTCAATATATGAACCAATCGTCAATGTCTCCAACAACTTCAATCTTACCCTATTAGGAAATGTCACAAAAGGCCATGTTACAGTTGCAAAAATCTCTGATCATGCTAGATTCATTAAACAAACATTCCCATCAAAGTTTTTATCTTCTTAAAATATTACAGTCATCATATTAAATGGCACTGTATACTTACAATTGCTCATTTTGCCTTTCTACCCAGCTAATTCACCCTTTTTCTATTAGGTCTGTGACATCACATGATTAAAAACTGACTCGCTGAATCCTTCTAAGCTCTATGTAGAAAAAGGAGGTCAATTTTTTACCCTGCATCAGTTGTGAGGCATGACAAAAGTCCCTGGCAGGAAGGAGAAGGGAGCAGATAGGTCAAGAGTTGAAGAGAGGAAAGATTTCTGCAGGGATAATAGACTTCCTGTCTCTATATACAGCAGAGAAAAGAGAAGAATTGGCTGGGTAGAAAGGCAAAATAAGCAATTGCATTATATATAGCATTGTGTACTTACAATTGCCCATTTTGCCCTTCTAACCACTTAATTCTTCTGTTTTCCATTAAGTCTATGACATCACATAATTAAAAACTAACTAGCTGAATCCTTCTAAGCTCTATGTAGAAACAAGAAGTCTATTTTCCCCGTATGAGTCATGGAGTTGAAGAGGGAAAATATTTCTGCAGGGACAAGATACTTCCTGTCACTACACAGGCCAGAGAAAAGAGAAGAATTAGCTGGGTAGAAAGGCAAAATAAGCAATTGCAAATACACAGTGCTTTATAATATGGTGATTGCAATATATAAAGAGGATAAAAACTTTGTTTGGAGGAGTGCTTCTTTAAATTGTCACTATCATTTTAATAAATCTAAGCTCATCTGATGGAACAATTGACTTTGATGGAAGTGCTTCTTTAAGAGTTGAATGTGAATCAGACGCATCTTAATAATGGCATGTGCCTCCCTGCACCTTCCCACAAATCATCCTTCACTCATAGATGAGAATAAGATTTCTGCCACAGCTCATCTCGAATTAGATGAGCCCCGATCCATCCCAGCCTGTTTTGACGGAGCTCGCTGAAACTGGCGTAAAAAAAGTGGCAAAAGTCGGAAAAAAATTACTACTTTTGAAAGAATTTTACACTTTGATGAATTGGAGCCAATATTGTGTTCATGATTGTATGATTTTATAAGGACGCTTTACCAGCAGTAAAAGAGTCCCAGTGATTTAATGTGATCCTTTGCTGCTCTTTTGGTTAGTTGGGAGAGATTATTGAGGATGGTTAGTTGGGAGAGATTATTAAGGAGTGGGACCCTAGTATGTATACCATTTGTAACTTTATTACTTGGGAAACACTGGCAATAGATTATGGAGCCATTTCGATTTGCAGCTATTTTTTGTCTACTTTTCATAGTTTTGCATCTATTTTTTGCTTATGCCGTATTCGTCTTTTCATTTGCACCTTTTTTAAAATTACTTTTTTGTGTGTTTGTGTGTTTTTTAAGATCACCATAGTAAACAGGACTTAGGCTTTCAAAATTTTTTACTTTGAATAATCAATTATGTCTTTGCAAAAAGTTGCAAATCTTTGAGCCCCAATGAATTCCAGTCGCACCCTTGCCCCGGAATAGTTTTATATACTACAGAATTTTTTTGCGGCATGTTACAAAAGTGTATCCTTATTTTTTTAAAAAATTTCAAAGGCAAAAATGATGTTTTTACCTTGTGCAAAATGCATAAACCGTGAGAGATATTTTGAAGAATTTAGCGCAAAAAACAGCAGCCACTTGAAAAAAAAGTGAGTAAAAAAAATGCAAATGATCGATCAGGTCGAATGAGTTTTATCTGACTATTAGAAATCTTTATCAAATATTGAGAAATATTAAATTATAAAACTTTTGCAGATTAATGGCAGTTTTATTTGCAGAACATTTAGAAACACGCTGTAGTTTAGCTGCAAAGTCGTGTGGTTATTAGTAATTATTAGCTGCATTTTTTCCAGATGCCTAGAAGGTGCTCGGATTGCTTTAGTCCTTTATGTCACTGACAAATGCCAATTAGTTCTTCTATATTGGGCTCATATATGTAACCCTCTACACTCACTGAATTGCTAAGACTTGCATGAATAATACTGACAAAGTTTCCATCATTCCTTGTAATAACCCATTTTCCATGTGTTGACCTTTATTAGTTTTCGATTCCCATATTTCTCTCAATTTTAAAGTTAATTACTATTGGAAACATTTAACTGCTTATTAAAATGGAGAAACTAGAATTAAAACTATGTTAGATAAGCAAAACAAATTCTACTCTGTAAACCTATCGTCCCTGATTCATCAAGACTAGTGATGCTTACACCAGTCTTGGTGAGGAGGGGTGCTGGAGTCAGACGGTCCTGATTCACTAAGGCCTCTTTCACACATCCGTCTTTTTGTATCAGGCATGATCCGTCGAACACCTGAAGGGACGGATCCGGCACTGAAATAAAAAAACTGATGCAACGGATCCGGTTTTTTGCTGGATCCGACCTGATCTTTTGAACCCGGAAAAAGAGGGTTTTGGATGTCCGGAGACACTGGAAAATGTAGTAGTAGTAGTAGTAGTAGTAGTAGTAGTAGTAGTAGTAGTAGTAGTAGTAGTAGTAGTAGTAGTAGTAGTAGTCCCTGATTTCCAGAATCCGGATCAGACTTTTGACGGATTGCACAAAAGTCTGATCCGGTTCCATTGACTTCTATTGTTTCCGGCCGCCTGATGCGCCGCTTCAGGCACTATCAGGCGGCTCCGGTAAACAAAAAAAACGTTACATGCACCGTTTTGTCCGGCCGCCGGAATGTACATTTCCGCCGGATCCGGACAAAAACGGATACAAAGCAATGACATCAGGCACGATCCGGCGCTAATGAAAGTCAATGGTAAAAAAACGCATCCGGTTCCGGATCCGTTTTTTTAGCAACACGCCGGATCGTGCCTGAAGTCAAAAAACGGATGTGTGAAAGCAGCCTAAGAGGCACATGACTTTTACTGAATCAGAACCGTTGAACAAGTGGCAGCAACCTCATTGTGAGCATCACCACAAAGTTTACTCAATAATAATATAAAAATTACGGCACTCTGGTACGGAGTTATAGGTACTCAGGAAGGGCATCCAGCCCGTTGTATCCACAATATAGAGAAAACTTGGCACTCAAAATATGGTAAAAATTAGTTCCATTTATTATGCATCCAGACAATATATAGTTGAACGTTTACGTCCACAAACGGACCTTCCTCAGAACAAACTTCAGTCTGGTCCAGAAGACTGGATGTAAGGTTTCCATATAAATAGGAACTTCAAAAGGAGAAAGGATTATTTGCCATGGATTGACAGAAGTGCCCAGTAGTAGGTGAAGAAAGGAGAGCATTAGCAATTCTGGTTTGTGGACCGAAAACATTCAGCTATATATTGTCGGGATGCATAATAAATGGAACTAATCTTTACCATATTTTGAGTGCCAAGTTTTCTCTTTATTGTGGATACAAATTTTACTCAAGTCAAGGAATGTAGTAACATTTGTGGCATAGAGAACGCAGCCACATATCAGGAATGTGTCATGAGAACACCATAAGTCTCAAAATCTTGGTGCCTGCCGTACATTGCACAACGATTTTGTAACTTTTCAAAGCTTTTTATGCAAGAATTGTGGGGTGAAAGCATTCATGAATCAGGCCCTTTGTTTAGCTATCTGTTTATAGTTTTGGGGGGTACTTGTTAATAAGGTTGGACTGAAACATTAGAAATGTCTTCCAGTGAGTCCAAGGTCTGATGCTCTAATGGACCCCAAACACTCAGAAAATAACAACCCCATCTGAAGCTGACATTAGATCCAATCATGCAATTGGAAAAACAGCCGCACTCAAACAATCTTTCAATGCACACCACCACAGACGGCACCTGAACCATCATCCTACTAGGACCTTCAGTTGGTCCCTGCCCTGTCGGATTTCCGTATATATGGCCTGGAGCCTTTTCAAGTTCTCATATCCCACAGTGGCCTCCTCTGTTCCTTTTCTGTTATCTTCCTTAAGGTTTGAGAAAGACCCATTGCAGGGTCGAAACGTTACCTCTACACGTTTTTTATGCTGTGGTGTTTTCAAATAAAACTTTTTTCACTTGCATTGAAAGATTGTTTGAGTGCGGCTGTTTTTCCAATTACATGAGTATCTGGCCTAGTTCCAGGTTCAGCCTGCACCTATTCGTTACTACAGAGTGCACACCTTTTTCTACTATATTAGATCCAATCAGTCACCACTAGAGATGAGCTGTCCTTTCAACGGTTCAACAAACATACACGAACCCCATTAACTTCAATATGAGGCTAAACCAAACGCATAGACAACGCCTTCAGGGGGGCCAAAAGGCTGCCAAAACAGTTAAAATTAGGGGAAGACATAAGTAACAGTGGCATGAATTGACCCATCAATTTCGCAATAAATAGATTTTTAAAAAATTGACATAAGATCCCCTGTATTTTTGATAACCAGCCAAGCAAAACTGACAGCTGTGAACTGCAAACCTTAGCTGTCAGCCCTAGCAAACCTGGTTATCAAGAATAGAGGAGTCCCCGCACTGTATTTTTAAATATTTAAATAAAGAATTTAAATAAATGGTGTGGGGTCCTCTCCATTTTTGACAACCAGCCAAGATAAAGCTGACAGCTGGTGGCTGGTATTCTCAGGTTGGTAAGGGGCCATAGATATTGCCCCCTAGCCTAAAAATAGGCAAGTGCGGTTCATATTTTTGGGGTTGATGTCAATTTGTATTGTCTGGTGACATCAAGCCCACGACTTAGCAATAAAGAGGCATCTTTAAGACACCTATCCATTACTAATCCTAAAGTTATATTGTAAATAAACACACAGCCGGAATAAACTCCTTTACTGGAAAAAATGACGCAGACTCCTTTACTGAATCTAAATTAAACCATACTCACGTCATCACCCATTCCACTGAAGCCATGGTCTTTTGTAATAAAACAAAAATAAAAAACAACCATATCCCTCACCTGTCCGTCGTTCAGTCCCACGCCATAATCCATTTATGGGGATAAACAGTTTTCAACCTGGAGGGTGCCAAGATTATTATTGCCAGCTACTGCTAACTTCATCTTTAATGTGAAACCTCCTGTGGAAAGAA